>JAUCMO010000203.1:0-26957 GCA_032399605.1 Melipona beecheii | reverse complement strand
TTGCTGGCGTCTGCTTATCAAGCTTTGTCAGAGGGTTCCAAGTCAGAGAGGTTCCTATTGAATCCTGTAACAGGAGAACCTGTTTGTCTGGCTGGCATGCCATGCCACCTCCTAGAATGTCATGTACCCTGATACAATGTTCCAAATTTAAGAGGAGTATACCTTCTAGTTCTCGAGATATGATGGACTTTAATTTTAAGGAAAGACGCCTGTAACAGGAGAACTGTTTGTCTGCCTGGCATGTATGCCACCTCCTAGAATGTCATGTACCCTGATACAATGTTCCAAATTTAAGAGGAGTATACATTCTAGTTCTCGAGATATGATGGACTTTAATTTTAAGGAAAGACGCCTGTAACAGGAGAACTGTTTGTCTGCCTGGCATGTCATGCCACCTCCTAGAATGTCATGTACCCCTGATACAATGTTCCAAATTTAAGAGGAGTATACCATCTCTAGTTCTCGAGATATGATGGACTTTAATTTTAATGAAAGACGCCTGTAACAGGAGAACTGTTTGTCCGCCTGGCATGTATGCCACCTCCCTAGAATGTCATGTACCCCTGATACAATGTTCCAAATTTCAGAGGAGTATACCTTCTAGTTCTCGAGATATGATGGACTTTAATTTTAAGGAAAGACGCCTGTAACAGGAGAACTGTTCGTCTGCCTGGCATGCCATGCCACCTCCTAGAATGTCATGTACCCCTGATACAATGTTCCAAATTTAAGAGGAGTATACATTCTAGTTCTCGAGATATGATGGACTTTAATTTTAAGGAAAGACGCCTGTAACAGGAGAACTGTTTGTCCGGCCTGGCATGCCATGCCACCTCCTAGAAATGTCATGTACCCCTGATACAATGTTCCAAATTTCAGAGGAGTATACATTCTAGTTCTCGAGATATGATGGACTTTAATTTTAAGGAAAGACGCCTGTAACAGGAGAACTGTTTGTCTGCCTGGCATGCCATGCCACCTCCTAGAATGTCATGTACCCCTGATACAATGTTCCAAATTTAAGAGGAGTATACATTCTAGTTCTCGAGATATGATGGACTTTAATTTTAAGGAAAGACGCCTGTAACAGGAGAACTGTTTGTCCGCCTGGCATGTCATGCCACCTCCTAGAATGTCATGTACCCCTGATACAATGTTCCAAATTTAAGAGGAGTATACCATCTAGTTCTCGAGATATGATGGACTTTAATTTTAAGGAAAGACGCCTGTAACAGGAGAACTGTTTGTCCGCCTGGCATGTATGCCACCTCCTAGAATGTCATGTACCCCTGATACAATGTTCCAAATTTAAGAGGAGTATACCTTCTAGTTCTCGAGATATGATGGACTTTAATTTTTAAGGAAAGACGCCTGTAACAGGAGAACTGTTTGTCTGCCTGGCATGTATGCCACCTCCTAGAATGTCATGTACCCCTGATACAATGTTCCAAATTTAAGAGGAGTATACCATCTAGTTCTCGAGATATGATGGACTTTAATTTTAAGGAAAGACGCCTGTAACAGGAGAACTGTTTGTCTGCCTGGCATGTCATGCCACCTCCTAGAATGTCATGTACCCCTGATACAATGTTCCAAATTTAAGAGGAGTATACATTCTAGTTCTCGAGATATGATGGACTTTAATTTTAAGGAAAGACGCCTGTAACAGGAGAACTGTTCTGCCTGGCATGTCATGCCACCTCCTAGAATGTCATGTACCCCTGATACAATGTTCCAAATTTAAGAGGAGTATACCATCTAGTTCTCGAGATATGATGGACTTTAATTTTAATGAAAGACGCCTGTAACAGGAGAACTGTTTGTCTGGCTGGCATGTATGCCACCTCCTAGAATGTCATGTACCCCTGATACAATGTTCCAAATTTAAGAGGAGTATACATTCTAGTTCTCGAGATATGATGGACTTTAATTTTAAGGAAAGACGCCTGTAACAGGAGAACTGTTTGTCTGCCTGGCATGCCATGCCACCTCCTAGAATGTCATATACCCTGATACAATGTTCCAAATTTAAGAGGAGTATACATTCTAGTTCTCGAGATATGATGGACTTTAATTTTAAGGAAAGACGCCTGTAACAGGAGAACTGTCGTCTGCCTGGCATGCCATGCCACCTCCTAGAATGTCATGTACCCCTGATACAATGTTCCAAATTTAAGAGGAGTATACATTCTAGTTCTCGAGATATGATGGACTTTAATTTTAAGGAAAGACGCCTGTAACAGGAGAACTGTTTGTCCGCCTGGCATGCCATGCCACCTCCTAGAATGTCATGTACCCCTGATACAATGTTCCAAATTTAAGAGGAGTATACATTCTAGTTCTCGAGATATGATGGACTTTAATTTTAAGGAAAGACGCCTGTAACAGGAGAACTGCTTGTCTGCCTGTCATGTCATGCCATGCCACCCTAGAATGTCATGTACCCCTGATACAATGTTCCAAATTTAAGAGGAGTATACATTCTAGTTCTCGAGATATGATGGACTTTAGTTTTAATGGAAAGACGCCTGTAACAGGAGAACTGTTTGTCCGCCTGGCATGTATGCCACCTCCTAGAAAGGTCATGTACCCTGATAGAATGTTCCAAATTTAAGAGGAGTATACATTCTAGTTCTCGAGATATGATGGACTTTAATTTTAAGGAAAGACGCCTGTAACAGGAGAACTGTTTGTCTGCCTGGCATGTATGCCACCTCCTAGAATGTCATGTACCCCTGATACAATGTTCCAAATTTAAGAGGAGTATACATTCTAGTTCTCGAGATATGATGGACTTTAATTTTAAGGAAAGACGCCTGTAACAGGAGAGAACTGCTCGTCCGCCTGGCATGTCATGCCACCTCCTAGAATGTCATGTACCCCTGATACAATGTTCCAAATTTAAGAGGAGTACGTCATCTAGTTCTCGAGATATGATGGACTTTAATTTCAATGAAAGACGCCTGTAGTAGGAGAACTTGTTTGTCCGGCTGGCATGCCATGCCACCTCCAAGAATGTCATATACCCCTGATAGAATGTTCCCAAATTAAGAGAGGAGTATACATTCTAGTTCTCGAGATATGATGGACTTTAATTTTAAGGAAAGACGCCTGTAACAGGAGAACTTGTGGTCTGCCTGGCATGCCATGCCACCTCCTAGAATGTCATGTACGCCTGATACAATGTTCCAAATTTAAGAGGAGTATACATTCTAGTTCTCGAGATATGATGGACTTTAATTTTAAGGAAAGACGCCTGTAACAGGAGAACTGCTCGTCTGCCTGTCATGTCATGCCACCTCCTAGAATGTCATGTACCCCTGATACAATGTTCCAAATTTAAGAGGAGTACGTCATCTCGTTCTCGAGATATGATCGACTTAGTTTCAATGAAAGACGCCTGTAGTAGGAGAACTGTTTGTCCGGCTGGCATAGTATGCCACCTCCAAGAAGGTCATATCCATGCCACCTCCTAGAATGTCATGTACGCCTGATACAATGTTCCAAATTTAAGAGGAGTATACATTCTCGTTCTCGAGATATGATGGACTTTAATTTTTGAGGAAAGACGCCTGTAACAGGAGAACTGCTTGTCCGCCTGTCATGTCATGCCACCTCCTAGAATGTCATGTACCCCTGATACAATGTTCCAAATTTAAGAGGAGTATACATCTCGTTCTCGAGATATGATCGACTTTAATTTCAATGAAAGACGCCTGTAGTAGGAGAACTGTTTGTCCCACTGGCATGCCATGCCACCTCAAGAATGTCATATACCCCTGATAGAATGTTCCAAATATCAGAGGAGTATACATCTAGTTCTCGAGATATGATGGACTTTAATTTTAAGGAAAGACATACCTGTAACAGGAGAACTGTTGTGGTCTGCCTGGCATGCCATGCCACCCTCCTAGAATGTCATGTACGCCTGATACAATGTTCCAAATTTAAGAGGAGCATATATTCTGTTCTCGAGATATGATGGACTTTAATTTTTAAGGAAAGACGCCTGTAACAGGAGAACTGCTCTGTCTGCCTGGCATGTCATGCCACCTCCTAGAATGTCATGTACCCCTGATACAATGTTCCAAATTTAAGAGGAGTACGTCATCTCGTTCTCGAGATATGATGGACTTTAATTTTAAGGAAAGACGCCTGTAGTAGGAGAACTGTTTGTCTGCCTGGCATGTCATGCCACCTCCTAGAATGTCATATACCCCTGATAGAATGTTCCAAATTTCAGAGGAGTATACCTTCTAGTTCTCGAGATATGATGGACTTTAATTTTAATGAAAGACGCCTGTAACAGGAGAACTGTTGGTCTGCCTGGCATGCCATGCCACCTCCTAGAATGTCATGTACCCCTGATACAATGTTCCAAATTTAAGAGGAGTATACCTTCTAGTTCTCGAGATATGATGGACTTAATTTTAAGGAAAGACGCCTGTAACAGGGAGAACTGCTCGTTCTCGGTCACGCCTGTCATGCCTCCATGCCACCTCCTAGGAATGTCATGTACGCCTGATACAATGTTCCAAATTTAAGAGGAGTATACATTCTAGTTCTCGAGATATGATGGACTTAATTTTAAGGAAAGACGCCTGTAACAGGAGAACTGCTTGTCCGCCTGGCATGTCATGCCACCTCCAAGAATGTCATGTACCCCTGATAGAATGTTCCAAATTTCAGAGGAGTATACGTTCTAGTTCTCGAGATATGATGGACTTTAGTTTTTAAGGAAAGACGCCTGTAACAGGAGAACTGTTGGTCTGCCTGGCATGTCATGCCACCTCCAAGAATGTCATGTACCCTGATACAATGTTCCAAATATCAGAGGAGTATACCTTCTAGTTCTCGAGATATGATGGACTTTAATTTAAGGAAAGACGCCTGTAACAGGAGAACTGTTTATCTGCCTGGCGTGCCATTCCACCTCCTAGAATGTCATGTACCCCTGATACAATGTTCCAAATTTAAGAGGAGTTTCTACTGTTCTCGAGATATGATGGACTTTAATTTTAAGGAAAGACGCCTGTAACAGGAGAACTGCTTTTGTCCTGCCTGGCATAGTATGCCACCTCCAAGAATGTCATATACCCCTGATACAATGTTCCAAATTTCAGAGGAGTATACATCTCGTTCTCGAGATATGATGGACTTTAATTTTAAGAAAGACGCCTGTAACAGGAGAACTGTTGTCTGCCTGGCATGCCATGCCACCTCCTAGAATGTCATGTACTGATACAATGTTCCAAATTTCAGAGGAGTATACCTTCTAGTTCTCGAGATATGATGGACTTTAATTTTAAGGAAAGACGCCTGTAACAGGAGAACTGCTCGTATGCCTGTCATGTCATGCCACCTCCTAGAATGTCATGTACCCCTGATACAATGTTCCAAATTTAAGAGAGGTACGTCATCTCGTTCTCGAGATATGATCGACTTAGTTTCAATGAAAGACGCCTGTAGTAGGAGGAACTGTTTTGTCCGGCTGGCATGGTACGCCACCTCCAAGAAGGTCATATACCCCTGATAGAATGTTCCAAATATCAGGGTTTATACCTTCTAGTTCTCGAGATATGATGGACTTTAATTTATGGAAAGACGCCTGTAACAGGAGAACTTGTGGTCTGCCTGGCGTGCCATGCCACCTCCTAGAATGTCATGTACGCCTGATACAAATGTTCCAAATTTAAGAGGAGCATACATTCAAGTTCTCGAGATATGATGGACTTTAATTTTAAGGAAAACGCCTGTAACAGGAGAACTGCTCGTCTGCCTGTCACGTCATGCCACCTCCCAGAATGTCATGTACCCCTGATACAATGTTCCAAATTTAAGAGGAGTACGTCATCTCGTTCTCGAGATATGATCGACTTAGTTTCAATGAAAGACGCCTGTAGTAGGAGAACTGTTTGTCCGGCTGGCATAGTATACCACCTCCTAGAATGTCATATACCCCTGATAGAAATGTTCCAAATATCAGAGGAGTATACCTTCTAGTTCTCGAGATATGATGGACTTTAATTTATGGAAAGACGCCTGTAACAGGAGAACTGTTTGTCTGCCTGGCATGTATGCCACCTCCTAGAATGTCATGTACGCCTGATACAATGTTCCAAATTTAAGAGGAGTATACATTCTAGTTCTCGAGATATGATGGACTTTAATTTTAAGGAAAGACGCCTGTGTAGGAGAACTGTTTGTCCGGCTGGCATAGTATGCCACCTCCAAGAATGTCATATACTGATAGAATGTTCCAAATATCAAGAGGAGTATACCTTCTAGTTCTCGAGATATGATGGACTTTAATTTTAAGGAAAAGACGCCTGTAACAGGAGAACTGCTGGTCTGCCTGTCATGTCATGCCACCTCCTAGAATGTCATGTACCCCTGATACAATGTTCCAAATTTAAGAGGAGTACGTCATCTCAAGTTCTCGAGATATGATCGACTTAGTTTCAATGAAAGACGTCTGTAGTAGAGAACTGTTTGTCCGGCTGGCATAGTATACCACCTCCTAGAAGGTCATATACCCCTGATAGAATGTTCCAAATATCAGAGGAGTATACCTTCTAGTTCTCGAGATATGATGGACTTTAATTTTTTTAGAAAGACGCCTGTAACAGGAGAACTGTTTTTGTCTGCCTGGCATGTCATGCCACCTCCTAGAATGTCATGTACCCCTGATACAATGTTCCAAATTATAAGAGGAGTATACATTCTCGTTCTCGAGATATGATGGACTTTAATTTTAAGGAAAGACGCCTGTAACAGGAGAACTGCCGTCTGCGCGGCATGTCATGCCACCTCCTAGAATGTCATATACCCCTGATACAATGTTCCAAATTTAAGAGGAGTATACCTTCTCGTTCTCGAGATATGATGGACTTTTAATTTTAAGGAAAGGCGCCTGTAACAGGAGAACTGCTTTCGTCTGCCTGGCATGTCATGCCACCTCCTAGAATGTCATGTACCCTGATACAATGTTCCAAATTTAAGAGGAGTACGTCATCTCGTTCTCCGAGATATGATCGACTTTAGTTTCAAATGAAAGACGCCTGTAGTAGGAGAACTGTTTTGTCCGGCTGGCATAGTATGCCACCTCCAAGAATGTCATATACCCCTGATAGAATGTTCCAAATATCAGAGGAGTATACCTTCTAGTTCTCGGATATGATGGACTTTAATTTTAAGGAAAGACGCCTGTAACAGGAGAACTGTCGTCCGCCTGGCATAGTATGCCACATCCTAATGTCATATACCCTGATAAAATGTTCCAAATTTAAGAGGAGTATACATTCTAGTTCTCGAGATATGATGGACTTTAATTTTATGAAAGACGCCTGTAACAGGAGAACTTCTGGTCTGCGTGGCATGTCATGCCACCTCCTAGAATATCATGTACCCTGATACAATCTTCCAAATTTAAGAGGAGTATACCTTCTAGTTCTCGAGATATGGTCGACTTAGTTTTAAGGAAGGGACGCCTGTAGTAGGAGAACTGTTTGTCCGGCTGGCATAGTATGCCACCTCCAAGAAGGTCATATATGCCCATGATAGAATGTTCCAAATATCAGAGGAGTATACCTTCTAGTTCTTTGAGATATGATGGACTTTTAATTTTAAGGAAAGACGCCTGTAACAGGAGAACTGCTGGTCCGCCTGGCATGTCATGCCACATCCTAGAATGTCATGTACGCCTGATAAAATGCTCCAAATTTAAGAGGAGTATACATTCAAGTTCTCGAGATATGATGGACTTTAATTCTAAGGAAAGACGCCTGTAACAGGAGAACTGCTTCGTCTGCGTGGCATGTCAAAGGCCACCTCCTAGAATGTCATGTACCCTGATACAATCTTCCAAATTTAAGAGGAGTACGTCATCTCGTTCTCGAGAGATGGCCGACTTAGTTTCAATGAAAGACGCCCCGTGCAGGAGAACTGCTTCGTGTCCGGCTGGCATAGTATGCCACCTCCCAAGAAGGTCAAGAGTAACCCTGATAGAATGTTCCAAATATCAGAGGAGTATACCTTCTAGTTCTCCCTTTGAGATATGATGGACTTTAATTTAAGGAAAGACGCCTCGTAACAGGAGATCTGCCTGTCTGCCTGGCATGTCATGCCACATCCTAGAATCGTGTCATAAAAATGCCTGATACAAATGTTCCAAATTTAAGAGGAGCATACATTCAAGTTCTTTAGATATGATGACTTTAATTTTATGAAAGACGCCTGTAACAGGAGAACCGCTCGTATGCCTGGCATGTCATGTCACCTCCTAGAATGTCATGTACCCCCTGATACAATCTTCCAAATTTAAGAGGAGTACGTCATCTCGTTCTCGAGATATGGTCGACTTTAGTTTCAATGAAAGACGACGCTCATGGTAGGAGAACTGTTTGTCCGGCTGGCATAGTATGCCACCTCCAAGAAGGACATATATACCCCCTGATAGAATGGTCCAAATATCAGAGGAGTATACCTTCTAGTTCTCGAGATATGATGGACTTTTAATTTTTAAGGAAAGACGCCTGTAACAGGAGAACTGCTCGTCCGCCTGTAATGTCATGCCACCTCCTAGAATGTCATGTACGCCTGATAAAATGCTCCAAATTTAAGAGGAGTATACATTCAAGTTCTCGAGATATGATGGACTTTAATTTTTAAGGAAAGACGCCTGTAACAGGAGAACTGCTCGTCTGCGTGGCATGTCATGCCACCTCCTAGAATATCATGTACCCCTGATACAATCTTCCAAATTTAAGAGGAGTACGTCATCTCGTTCTCGAGATATGGTCGACTTAGTTTCAATGAAAGACGCCTGTAGTAGGAGAACTGTTTGTCCGGCTGGCATAGTATGCCACCTCCAAGAAGGTCATATACCCCTGATAGAATGTTCCAAATATCAGAGGAGTATACCTTCTAGTTCTCGAGATATGATGGACTTTAATTTTAAGGAAAGACGCCTGTAACAGGAGAACTGCTCGTCCGCCTGTAATGTCATGCCACCTCCTAGAATGTCATGTACGCCTGATAAAATGCTCCAAATTTAAGAGGAGTATACATTCAAGTTCTCGAGATATGATGGACTTTAATTTTTAAGGAAAGACGCCTGTAACAGGAGAACTGCTCGTCTGCGTGGCATGTCATGCCACCTCCTAGAATATCATGTACCCCTGATACAATCTTCCAAATTTAAGAGGAGTACGTCATCTCGTTCTCGAGATATGGTCGACTTAGTTTCAATGAAAGACGCCTGTAGTAGGAGAACTGTTTGTCCGGCTGGCATAGTATGCCACCTCCAAGAAGGTCATATACCCCTGATAGAATGTTCCAAATATCAGAGGAGTATACCTTCTAGTTCTCGAGATATGATGGACTTTAATTTTTAAGGAAAGACGCCTGTAACAGGAGAACTGCTCGTCCGCCTGTAATGTCATGCCACCTCCTAGAATGTCATGTACGCCTGATAAAATGCTCCAAATTTAAGAGGAGTATACATTCAAGTTCTCGAGATATGATGGACTTTAATTTTAAGGAAAGACGCCTGTAACAGGAGAACTGCTCGTCTGCGTGGCATGTCATGCCACCTCCTAGAATATCATGTACCCCTGATACAATCTTCCAAATTTAAGAGGAGTACGTCATCTCGTTCTCGAGATATGGTCGACTTAGTTTCAATGAAAGACGCCTGTAGTAGGAGAACTGTTTGTCCGGCTGGCATAGTATGCCACCTCCAAGAAGGTCATATACCCCTGATAGAATGTTCCAAATATCAGAGGAGTATACCTTCTAGTTCTCGAGATATGATGGACTTTAATTTTAAGGAAAGACGCCTGTAACAGGAGAACTGCTCGTCCGCCTGTCATGTCATGCCACCTCCTAGAATGTCATGTACGCCTGATAAAATGCTCCAAATTTAAGAGGAGTATACATTCAAGTTCTCGAGATATGATGGACTTTAATTTTTAAGGAAAGACGCCTGTAACAGGAGAACTGTTTCGTCTGCGTGGCATGTCATGCCACCTCCTAGAATATCATGTACCCCTGATACAATGTTCCAAATTTAAGAGGAGTACGTCATCTCGTTCTCGAGATATGATCGACTTAGTTTCAATGAAAGACGCCTGTAGTAGGAGAACTGTTTGTCCGGCTGGCATAGTATGCCACCTCCAAGAAGGTCATATACCCCTGATAGAATGTTCCAAATATCAGAGGAGTATACCTTCTAGTTCTCGAGATATGATGGACTTTAATTTTTAAGGAAAGACGCCTGTAACAGGAGAACTGCTCGTCTGCCTGGCATGTCATGCCACCTCCTAGAATGTCATGTACCCCTGATACAATGTTCCAAATTTAAGAGGAGTACGTCATCTCGTTCTCGAGATATGATCGACTTAGTTTCAATGAAAGACGCCTGTAGTAGGAGAACTGTTTGTCCGGCTGGCATAGTATGCCACCTCCAAGAAGGTCATATACCCCTGATAGAATGTTCCAAATATCAGAGGAGTATACCTTCTAGTTCTCGAGATATGATGGACTTTAATTTTAAGGAAAGACGCCTGTAACAGGAGAACTGCTCGTCTGCCTGGCATGTCATGCCACCTCCTAGAATGTCATGTACGCCTGATAAAATGTTCCAAATTTAAGAGGAGTATACATTCAAGTTCTCGAGATATGATGGACTTTAATTTTAAGGAAAGACGCCTGTAACAGGAGAACTGCTCGTCTGCGTGGCATGTCATGCCACCTCCTAGAATGTCATGTACCCCTGATACAATGTTCCAAATTTAAGAGGAGTACGTCATCTCGTTCTCGAGATATGATCGACTTTAGTTTCAATGAAAGACGCCTGTAGTAGGAGAACTGTTTGTCCGGCTGGCATAGTATGCCACCTCCAAGAAGGTCATATACCCCTGATAGAATGTTCCAAATATCAGAGGAGTATACCTTCTAGTTCTCGAGATATGATGGACTTTAATTTTTAAGGAAAAGACGCCTGTAACAGGAGAACTGCTCGTCTGCCTGGCATGTCATGCCACCTCCTAGAATGTCATGTACCCCTGATACAATGTTCCAAATTTAAGAGGAGTACGTCATCTCGTTCTCGAGATATGATCGACTTAGTTTCAATGAAAGACGCCTGTAGTAGGAGAACTGTTTGTCCGGCTGGCATAGTATGCCACCTCCAAGAAGGTCATATACCCCTGATAGAATGTTCCAAATATCAGAGGAGTATACCTTCTAGTTCTCGAGATATGATGGACTTTAATTTTAAGGAAAGACGCCTGTAACAGGAGAACTGCTCGTCTGCCTGGCATGTCATGCCACCTCCTAGAATGTCATGTACGCCCTGATACAATGTTCCAAATTTAAGAGGAGTACGTCATCTCTAGTTCTCGAGATATGATGGACTTTAGTTTCAATGAAAGACGCCTGTAGTAGGAGAACTGTTTGTCCGGCTGGCATAGTATGCCACCTCCAAGAAGGTCATATACCCCTGATAGAATGTTCCAAATATCAGAGGAGTATACCTTCTAGTTCTCGAGATATGATGGACTTTAATTTTATGGAAAGACGCCTGTAACAGGAGAACTGCTGGTCTGCCTGGCATGCCATGCCACCTCCTAGAATGTCATGTACGCCTGATACAATGTTCCAAATTTAAGAGGAGTATACATTCAAGTTCTCGAGATATGATGGACTTTAATTTTTAAGGAAAGACGCCTGTAACAGGAGAACTGCTCTGTCTGCGTGGCATGTCATGCCACCTCCTAGAATGTCATGTACCCCTGATACAATGTTCCAAATTTAAGAGGAGTACGTCATCTCGTTCTCGAGATATGATCGACTTAGTTTCAATGAAAGACGCCTGTAGTAGGAGAACTGTTTGTCCGGCTGGCATAGTATGCCACCTCCAAGAAGGTCATATACCCCTGATAGAATGTTCCAAATATCAGAGGAGTATACCTTCTAGTTCTCGAGATATGATGGACTTTAATTTTTAAGGAAAGACGCCTGTAACAGGAGAACTGCTCGTCTGCCTGGCATGTCATGCCACCTCCTAGAATGTCATGTACGCCCTGATACAAATGTTCCAAATTTAAGAGGAGTACGTCATCTCAGTTCTCGAGATATGATCGACTTTAGTTTCAATGAAAGACGCCTGTAGTAGGAGAACTGTTTGTCCGGCTGGCATAGTATGCCACCTCCAAGAAGGTCATATACCCCTGATAGAATGTTCCAAATATCAGAGGAGTATACATTCTAGTTCTCGAGATATGATGGACTTTAATTTTAAGGAAAGACGCCTGTAACAGGAGAACTGCTCGTCTGCCTGGCATGTCATGCCACCTCCTAGAATGTCATGTACCCCTGATACAATGTTCCAAATTTAAGAGGAGTACGTCATCTCTAGTTCTCGAGATATGATCGACTTTAGTTTCAATGAAAGACGCCTGTAGTAGGAGAACTGTTTGTCCGGCTGGCATAGTATGCCACCTCCAAGAAGGTCATATACCCCTGATAGAATGTTCCAAATATCAGAGGAGTATACCTTCTAGTTCTCGAGATATGATGGACTTTAATTTTATGGAAAGACGCCTGTAACAGGAGAACTTCTGGTCTGCCTGGCGTGCCATGCCACCTCCTAGAATGTCATGTACGCCTGATACAATGTTCCAAATTTAAGAGGAGTATACATTCTAGTTCTCGAGATATGATGGACTTTAATTTTTAAGGAAAGACGCCTGTAGTAGGAGAACTGTTTGTCCGGCTGGCATAGTATGCCACCTCCAAGAAGGTCATATACCCCTGATAGAATGTTCCAAATATCAGAGGAGTATAGCATCTAGTTCTCGAGATATGATGGACTTTAATTTTATGGAAAGACGCCTGTAACAGGAGAACTTCTGGTCTGCCTGGCATGCCATGCCACCTCCTAGAATGTCATGTACGCCTGATACAATGTTCCAAATTTAAGAGGAGTATACATTCTAGTTCTCGAGATATGATGGACTTTAATTTTTAAGGAAAGACGCCTGTAACAGGAGAACTGCTCGTCTGCGTGGCATGTCATGCCACCTCCTAGAATGTCATGTACCCCTGATACAATGTTCCATACTTTAAGAGGAGTACGTCATCTCGTTCTCGAGATATGATCGACTTAGTTTCAATGAAAGACGCCTGTAGTAGGAGAACTGTTTGTCCGGCTGGCATAGTATGCCACCTCCAAGAAGGTCATATACCCCTGATAGAATGTTCCAAATATCAGAGGAGTATACCTTCTAGTTCTCGAGATATGATGGACTTTAATTTTAAGGAAAGACGCCTGTAACAGGAGAACTGCTCGTCTGCCTGGCATGCCATGCCACCTCCTAGAATGTCATGTACGCCTGATACAATGTTCCAAATTTAAGAGGAGTATACATTCTAGTTCTCGAGATATGATGGACTTTAATTTTAAGGTATGCCACCTCCAAAGGAAGGTCATATACCCCTGATAGAATGTTCCAAATATCAGAGGAGTATACCTGCCATGCCACCTCTAGAATGTCATGTACGCCTGATACAATGTTCCAAATTTAAGAGGAGTATACATTCAAGTTCTCGAGATATGATGGACTTTAATTTTAAGAAAAGACGCCTGTAACAGGAGAACTTTGTCGTCTGCGTGGCATGTCATGCCACCTCCTAGAATGTCATGTACCCCTGATACAATGTTCCAAATTTAAGAGGAGTATACATCTCGTTCTCGAGATATGATCGACTTTAATTTTTAATGAAAGACGCCTGTAACAGGAGAACTGTTTGTCCGCCTGGCATGTATGCCACCTCCAAGAATGTCATATACCCCTGATAGAATGTTCCAAATATCAGAGGAGTATACCTTCTAGTTCTCGAGATATGATGGACTTTAATTTTAAGGAAAGACGCCTGTAACAGGAGAACTTGTTCGTCTGCCTGGCATGTCATGCCACCTCCTAGAATGTCATGTACCCTGATACAATGTTCCAAATTTAAGAGGAGTATACATCTCGTTCTCTCGAGATATGATGGACTTTAATTTTAATGAAAAGACGCCTGTAACAGGAGAACTGTTTGTCTGCCTGGCATGTCATGCCACCTCCTAGAAGGTCATGTACCCCTGATACAATGTTCCAAATTTCAAGAGGAGTATACCATCTAGTTCTCGAGATATGATGGACTTTAATTTTTATGAAAAGACGCCTGTAACAGGAGAACTGTTTGTCCGCCTGGCATGCCATGCCACCTCCTAGAATGTCATGTACCCCTGATACAATGTTCCAAATTTAAGAGGAGTATACCTTCTAGTTCTCGAGATATGATGGACTTTAATTTTAAGGAAAGACGCCTGTAACAGGAGAACTGCTTGTCTGCCTGGCATGTCATGCCACCTCCTAGAATGTCATGTACCCCTGATACAATGTTCCAAATTTAAGAGGAGTATACATTCTAGTTCTCGAGATATGATGGACTTTAATTTTTAATGAAAGACGCCTGTAACAGGAGGAGAACTGTTTGTCCGCCTGGCATGTATGCCACCTCCTAGAATGTCATATACCCCTGATAGAATGTTCCAAATTTCAGAGGAGTATACCTTCTAGTTCTCGAGATATGATGGACTTTAATTTTTGGAAAGACGCCTGTAACAGGAGAACTGTTTGTCCGCCTGGCATGTATGCCACCTCCTAGAATGTCATGTACCCCTGATACAATGTTCCAAATTTAAGAGGAGTATACATTCTAGTTCTCGAGATATGATGGACTTTAATTTTAAGGAAAGACGCCTGTAGTAGGAGAACTGTTTGTCCGGCTGGCATGCCATGCCACCTCCTAGAATGTCATATACCCCTGATAGAATGTTCCAAATATCAGAGGAGTATACATTCTAGTTCTCGAGATATGATGGACTTTAATTTTAAAGAAAGACGCCTGTAACAGGAGAACTTCTGGTCTGCCTGGCATGCCATGCCACCTCCTAGAATGTCATGTACCCCTGATACAATGTTCCAAATTTAAGAGGAGTATACATTCTAGTTCTCGAGATATGATGGACTTTAATTTTAAGGAAAGACGCCTGTAACAGGAGAACTGCTCGTCTGCGCCTGGCATGTCATGCCACCTCCTAGAATGTCATGTACCCCTGATACAATGTTCCAAATTTAAGAGGAGTACGTCATCTCGTTCTCGAGATATGATCGACTTTAGTTTCAATGAAAGACGCCTGTAGTAGGAGAACTGTTTGTCCGCCTGGCATGCCATGCCACCTCCTAGAATGTCATATACCCCTGATAGAATGTTCCAAATATCAGAGGAGTATACCTTCTAGTTCTCGAGATATGATGGACTTTAATTTTAAGGAAAGACGCCTGTAACAGGAGAACTGCTCGTCTGCCTGGCATGCCATGCCACCTCCTAGAATGTCATGTACCCCTGATACAATGTTCCAAATTTAAGAGGAGTATACCTTCTCGTTCTCGAGATATGATGGACTTTAATTTTTATGGAAAGACGCCTGTAGTAGGAGAACTGTTTGTCCGGCTGGCATGCCATGCCACCTCCTCAAGAAGGTCATATACCCCTGATAGAATGTTCCAAATATCAGAGGAGTATACCTTCTAGTTCTCGAGATATGATGGACTTTAATTTTATGGAAAGACGCCTGTAACAGGAGAACTGTTGGTCTGCCTGGCATGCCATGCCACCTCCTAGAATGTCATGTACCCCTGATACAATGTTCCAAATTTAAGAGAGTATACCTTCTAGTTCTCGAGATATGATGGACTTTAATTTTAAGGAAAGACGCCTGTAGTAGGAGAACTGCTTGTCTGCCTGGCATGTCATGCCACCTCCTAGAAATGTCATGTACCCCTGATACAATGTTCCAAATATCAGAGGAGTATACCTTCTAGTTCTCGAGATATGATGGACTTTAATTTCAATGAAAGACGCCTGTAACAGGAGAACTGTTTGTCCGCCTGGCATAGTATGCCACCTCCAAGAATGTCATATACCCCTGATAGAATGTTCCAAATATCAGAGGAGTATACCTTCTAGTTCTCGAGATATGATGGACTTTAATTTTAAGGAAAGACGCCTGTAACAGGAGAACTGCTCGTCTGCCTGGCATGCCATGCCACCTCCTAGAATGTCATGTACCCTGATACAATGTTCCAAATTTAAGAGGAGTATACCTTCTAGTTCTCGAGATATGATGGACTTTAATTTTAAGGAAAGACGCCTGTAGTAGGAGAACTGTTTGTCCAGCTGGCATAGTATGCCACCTCCAAGAAGGTCATATACCCCTGATAGAATGTTCCAAATATCAGAGGAGTATAGCTTCTAGTTCTCGAGATATGATGGACTTTAATTTATGGAAAGACTCCTGTAACAGGAGAACTTCTGGTCTGCCTGGCGTGCCATGCCACCTCCTAGAATGTCATGTACGCTTGATACAATGTTCCAAATTTAAGAGGAGCATACATTCAAGTTCTCGAGATATGATGGACTTTAATTTTAAGGAAAGACGCCTGTAACAGGAGAACTGCTCGTCTGCGTGGCATGTCATGCCACCTCCTAGAATGTCATGTACCCCTGATACAATGTTCCAAATTTAAGAGGAGTACGTCATCTCGTTCTCGAGATATGATCGACTTAGTTTCAATGAAAGACGCCTGTAGTAGGAGAACTGTTTGTCCGGCTGGCATAGTATGCCACCTCCAAGAAGGTCATATACCCCTGATAGAATGTTCCAAATATCAGAGGAGTATACCTTCTAGTTCTCGAGATATGATAGACTTTAATTTTTAAGGAAAGACGCCTGTAACAGGAGAACTGCTCGTCTGCGTGGCATGTCATGCCACCTCCTAGAATGTCATGTACCCCTGATACAATGTTCCATATATTTAAGAGGAGTACGTCATCTCGTTCTCGAGATATGATCGACTTTAGTTTCAATGAAAGACGCCTGTAGTAGGAGAACTGTTTGTCCGGCTGGCATAGTATGCCACCTCCTCAAGAAGGTCATATACCCCTGATAGAATGTTCCAAATATCAGAGGAGTATACCTTCTAGTTCTCGAGATATGATGGACTTTAATTTATGGAAAAAGACGCCTGTAACAGGAGAACTTCTGGTCTGCCTGGCGTGCCATGCCACCTCCTAGAATGTCATGTACGCCTGATACAATGTTCCAAATTTAAGAGGAGTATACCTTCTAGTTCTCGAGATATGATGGACTTTAATTTTTAAGGAAAGACGCCTGTAGTAGGAGAACTGTTGTTTGTCCGGCTGGCATAGTATGCCACCTCCAAGAAGGTCATATACCCCTGATAGAATGTTCCAAATATCAGAGGAGTATAGCATCTAGTTCTCGAGATATGATGGACTTTAATTTATGGAAAAAGACTCCTGTAACAGGAGAACTTCTGGTCTGCCTGGCGTGCCATGCCACCTCCTAGAATGTCATGTACGCTTGATACAATGTTCCAAATTTAAGAGGAGCATACCTTCATCTCGTTCTCGAGATATGATGGACTTTAATTTTAATGAAAGACGCCTGTAACAGGAGAACTGCTCGTCTGCGTGGCATGTCATGCCACCTCCTAGAATGTCATGTACCCCTGATACAATGTTCCAAATTTAAGAGGAGTACGTCATCTCGTTCTCGAGATATGATCGACTTAGTTTCAATGAAAGACGCCTGTAGTAGGAGAACTGTTTGTCCGGCTGGCATGGTATGCCACCTCCAAGAATGTCATATACCCCTGATAGAATGTTCCAAATATCAGAGGAGTATACCTTCTAGTTCTCGAGATATGATGGACTTTAATTTTTAAGGAAAGACGCCTGTAACAGGAGAACTGCTCGTCTGCCTGTCATGTCATGCCACCTCCTAGAATGTCATGTACCCCTGATACAATGTTCCAAATAAGAGGAGTACGTCATCTCGTTCTCGAGATATGATGGACTTTAATTTTTAATGAAAGACGCCTGTAGTAGGAGAACTGTTTGTCCGGCTGGCATAGTATGCCACCTCCAAGAAGGTCATATACCCTGATAGAATGTTCCAAATATCAGAGGAGTATACCTTCTAGTTCTCCGAGATATGATGGACTTTAATTTTAATGAAAGACGCCTGTAACAGGAGAACTGCTCGTCTGCCTGGCATGTCATGCCACCTCCTAGAATGTCATGTACCCCTGATACAATGTTCCAAATTTAAGAGGAGTACGTCATCTCGTTCTCGAGATATGATGGACTTTAATTTTAAGGAAAGACGCCTGTAGTAGGAGAACTGTTCGTCCAGCCTGGCATGTATGCCACCTCCAAGAATGTCATATACCCCTGATACAATGTTCCAAATATCAGAGGAGTATACCATCTAGTTCTCGAGATATGATGGACTTTAATTTAATGGAAAGACGCCTGTAACAGGAGAACTGCTCGTCTGCCTGGCATGTCATGCCACCTCCTAGAATGTCATGTACCCCTGATACAATGTTCCAAATTTAAGAGGAGTACCTTCTCGTTCTCGAGATATGATGGACTTTAATTTTAAGGAAAGACGCCTGTAACAGGGAGAACTGTTCGTCTGGCTGGCATGTCATGCCACCTCCTAGAATATCATGTACCCCTGATAGAATGTTCCAAATATTAAAAGGAGTATACCTCATCTCGTTCTCGAGATATGATGGACTTTAATTTTTTAAGGAAAGACGCCTGTAACAGGAGAACTGTTTGTCTGCCTGGCATGCCATGCCACCTCCAAGAATGTCATGTACCCTGATACAATGTTCCAAATATCAGGGAGCATACATTCTAGTTCTCGAGATATGATGGACTTTAATTTTAAGGAAAGACGCCTGTAACAGGAGAACTGCTCGTCTGCCTGGCATGTCATGCCACCTCCTAGAATGTCATGTACCCTGATACAATGTTCCAAATTTAAGAGGAGTATACCATCTAGTTCTCGAGATATGATGGACTTTAATTTTAATGAAAGACGCCTGTAACAGGAGGAGAACTGTTTTGTCCG
This sequence comes from Melipona beecheii, assembly GCA_032399605.1. Lineage (NCBI taxonomy): Eukaryota > Metazoa > Arthropoda > Insecta > Hymenoptera > Apidae > Melipona > Melipona beecheii. The sequence goes on along the minus strand of JAUCMO010000203.1, from coordinate 7,894 downwards.
GCTGGCATAGTATGCCACCTCCAAGAATGTCATATACCCCTGATAGAATGTTCCAAATATCAGAGGAGTATACCTTCTAGTTCTCGAGATATGATGGACTTTAATTTTAAGGAAAGACGCCTGTAACAGGAGAACTGCTCGTCTGCCTGGCATGTCATGCCACCTCCTAGAATGTCATGTACCCCTGATACAATGTTCCAAATTTAAGAGGAGTACGTTCTCGTTCTCGAGATATGATGGACTTTAATTTTAATGAAAGACGCCTGTAGTAGGAGAACTGTTTGTCCGGCTGGCATGTCCATGCCACCTCCAAGAATGTCATATACCCCTGATAGAATGTTCCAAATATCAGAGGAGTATACCTTCTAGTTCTCGAGATATGATGGACTTTAATTTTTAAGGAAAGACGCCTGTAACAGGAGAACTGCTCGTCTGCCTGGCATGTCATGCCACCTCCTAGAATGTCATGTACCCCTGATACAATGTTCCCAATTTAAGAGGAGTATACCATCTCGTTCTCGAGATATGATGGACTTTAATTTTAAGGAAAGACGCCTGTAACAGGAGAACTGTTTGTCCGGCTGGCATTAGTATGCCACCTCCAAGAATGTCATATACCCCTGATAGAATGTTCCAAATATCAGAGGAGTATACCTTCTAGTTCTCGAGATATGATGGACTTTAATTTTAAGGAAAGACGCCTGTAACAGGAGAACTGTTGGTCTGCCTGGCATGCCATGCCACCTCCTAGAATGTCATGTACCCTGATACAATGTTCCAAATTTAAGAGGAGTATACATTCTAGTTCTCGAGATATGATGGACTTTAATTTTAAGGAAAGACGCCTGTAACAGGAGAACTGCTCGTCTGCGTGGCATGTCATGCCACCTCCTAGAATGTCATGTACCCCTGATACAATGTTCCAAATTTAAGAGGAGTACGTCATCTCGTTCTCGAGATATGATCGACTTTAATTTTTATGAAAAGACGCCTGTAGTAGGAGAACTGTTTGTCCGGCTGGCATGCCATGCCACCTCCTAGAATGTCATATACCCCTGATAGAATGTTCCAAATATCAGAGGGAGTATACATTCTAGTTCTCGAGATATGATGGACTTTAATTTTAAGGAAAGACGCCTGTAACAGGAGAACTGCTCGTCTGCCTGGCATGTCATGCCACCTCCTAGAATGTCATGTACCCTGATACAATGTTCCAAATTTAAGAGGAGTATACCTTCTAGTTCTCGAGATATGATGGACTTTAATTTTTAATGAAAGACGCCTGTAGTAGGAGAACTGTTTGTCCGGCTGGCATAGTATGCCACCTCCAAGAATGTCATATACCCCTGATAGAATGTTCCAAATATCAGAGGAGTATACCTTCTAGTTCTCGAGATATGATGGACTTTAATTTTAAGGAAAGACGCCTGTAACAGGAGAACTTCTGGTCTGCCTGGCATGTCATGCCACCTCCTAGAATGTCATGTACCCTTGATACAATGTTCCAAATTTAAGAGGAGCATACATTCAAGTTCTCGAGATATGATGGACTTTAATTTTAAGGAAAGACGCCTGTAACAGGAGAACTGCTCGTCTGCGTGGCATGTCATGCCACCTCCTAGAATGTCATGTACCCCTGATACAATGTTCCAAATTTAAGAGGAGTACGTCATCTCGTTCTCGAGATATGATCGACTTAGTTTCAATGAAAGACGCCTGTAGTAGGAGAACTGTTTGTCCGCCTGGCATGCCATGCCACCACCAAGAATGTCATATACCCCTGATAGAATGTTCCAAATATCAGAGGAGTATACCTTCTAGTTCTCGAGATATGATGGACTTTAATTTTAAGGAAAGACGCCTGTAACAGGAGAACTGCTCGTCTGCCTGGCATGTCATGCCACCTCCTAGAATGTCATGTACCCCTGATACAATGTTCCAAATTTAAGAGGAGTACGTCATCTCTCGTTCTCGAGATATGATCGACTTAGTTTCAATGAAAGACGCCTGTAGTAGGAGAACTGTTTGTCCAGCTGGCATAGTATGCCACCTCCAGAAGGTCATATACCCCTGATAGAATGTTCCAAATATCAGAGGAGTATACCTTCTAGTTCTCGAGATATGATGGACTTTAATTTATGGAAAGACGCCTGTAACAGGAGAACTTCTCGTCTGCCTGGCATGTCCATGCCACCTCCTAGAATGTCATGTACCCCTGATACAATGTTCCAAATTTAAGAGGAGTATACCATCTCGTTCTCGAGATATGATCGACTTTAATTTTTAATGAAAGACGCCTGTAGTAGGAGAACTGTTTGTCCGGCTGGCATAGTATGCCACCTCCAAGAAAGGTCATATACCCCTGATAGAATGTTCCAAATATCAGAGGAGTATACCTTCTAGTTCTCGAGATATGATGGACTTTAATTTTAAGGAAAGACGCCTGTAACAGGAGAACTGCTGGTCTGCCTGGCATGTCCATGCCACCTCCTAGAATGTCATGTACCCCTGATACAATGTTCCAAATTTAAGAGGAGTATACATTCAAGTTCTCGAGATATGATGGACTTTAATTTTTAAGGAAAGACGCCTGTAGTAGGAGAACTGTTTGTCCGCCTGGCATGTCATGCCACCTCCTAAGAATGTCATATACCCCTGATACAATGTTCCAAATTTAAGAGGAGTATACCTTCTAGTTCTCGAGATATGATGGACTTTATTTTTAATGAAAGACGCCTGTAACAGGAGAGAACTTGTTGTCTGCCTGGCATGCCATGCCACCTCCTAGAATGTCATGTACCCCTGATACAATGTTCCAAATTTCAGAGGAGTATACATTCTAGTTCTCGAGATATGATGGACTTTAATTTTAAGGAAAAAAGACGCCTGTAACAGGAGAACTGCTCGTCTGCCTGGCATGTCATGCCACCTCCTAGAATGTCATGTACCCCTGATACAATGTTCCAAATTTAAGAGGGAGTATACCTTCTAGTTCTCGAGATATGATGGACTTTAATTTTCAATGAAAACACGCCTGTAACAGGAGAACTGTTTGTCCGGCTGGCATGTCATGCCACCTCCAAGAATGTCATATACCCCTGATAGAATGTTCCAAATATCAGAGGAGTATACCTTCTAGTTCTCGAGATATGATGGACTTTAATTTTAAGGAAAGACGCCTGTAACAGGAGAACTGCTGGTCTGCCTGGCATGCCATGCCACCTCCTAGAATGTCATGTACCCCTGATACAATGTTCCAAATTTAAGAGGATACATTCTAGTTCTCGAGATATGATGGACTTTAATTTTAATGAAAGACGCCTGTAACAGGAGAACTGCTTGTGTCCGGCTGGCATGTCATGCCACCTCCTAGAATGTCATGTACCCCTGATACAATGTTCCAAATTTCAGAGGAGTATACATTCTAGTTCTCGAGATATGATGGACTTTAATTTTTTATGAAAGACGCCTGTAACAGGAGAACTGTTTGTCCGCCTGGCATGTATGCCACCTCCTAGAATGTCATGTACCCCTGATACAATGTTCCAAATTTCAGAGGAGTATACATTCTAGTTCTCGAGATATGATGGACTTTAATTTTAAGGAAAGACGCCTGTAACAGGAGAACTGTTTGTCCGGCCTGGCATGTCATGCCACCTCCTAGAATGTCATGTACCCCTGATACAATGTTCCAAATTTAAGAGGAGTATACCATCTCTAGTTCTCGAGATATGATGGACTTTAATTTTAAGGAAAGACGCCTGTAACAGGAGAACTGTTTGTCCGCCTGGCATGTCATGCCACCTCCTAGAATGTCATGTACCCCTGATACAATGTTCCAAATTTCAGAGGAGTATACATTCTCGTTCTCGAGATATGATGGACTTTAATTTTAAGGAAAGACGCCTGTAACAGGAGAACTGCTTTGTCCGCCTGGCATGTCATGCCACCTCCTAGAATGTCATGTACCCCTCGAGATAGAATGTTCCAAATTTAAGAGGAGTACGTCTTCTAACAGGAGAGATATGATCGACTTTAATTTTAATGAAAAGACGCCTGTCATGTAGGAGAACTGTTTTCCAAATGGCATGCCATGCCAATGAAAGACAAGAATGTCATGTACCCCTCCTGATATATAATAGAATGTTCCAAATATCAGAGGAGTATACATTCTAGTTCTCGAGATATGATGGACTTTAATTTTAAGGAAAGACGCCTGTAACAGGAGAACTGTTTGTCTGCCTGGCATGCCATGCCACCTCCCTAGAATGTCATGTACGCCTGATACAATGTTCCAAATTTAAGAGGAGTATACATTCTAGTTCTCGAGATATGATGGACTTTAATTTTAATGAAAGACGCCTGTAACAGGAGAACTGTTTGTCTGCCTGGCATGTCATGCCACCTCCTAGAATGTCATATACCCCTGATACAATGAATTTCCAAATTTAAGAGGAGTATACCTTCTAGTTCTCGAGATATGATGGACTTTAATTTTTTAAGGAAGACGCCTGTAACAGGAGAACTGTTTGTCCGGCTGGCATAATGCCACCTCCTAGAATGTCATATACCCCTGATAGAATGTTCCAAATTTAAGAGGAGTATACCTTCTAGTTCTCGAGATATGATGGACTTTAATTTTAAGGAAAGACGCCTGTAACAGGAGAACTGCTCGTCTGCCTGGCATGTCATGCCACCTCCTAGAATGTCATGTACCCCTGATACAATGTTCCAAATTTAAGAGGAGTACGTCATCTCGTTCTCGAGATATGATGGACTTTAATTTTAATGAAAGACGCCTGTAACAGGAGAACTGTTTGTCCTGCCTGGCATGTATGCCACCTCCTAAGAATGTCATGTACCCCTGATACAATGTTCCAAATTTAAGAGGAGTATACATTCTAGTTCTCGAGATATGATGGACTTTAATTTTAATGAAAGACGCCTGTAACAGGAGAACTGTTGGTCTGCCTGGCATGTCATGCCACCTCCTAGAATGTCATGTACCCTGATACAATGTTCCAAATTTAAGGAGGATACATTCTAGTTCTCGAGATATGATGGACTTTAATTTTAAGGAAAGACGCCTGTAACAGGAGAACTGCTCGTCTGCCTGGCATGTCATGCCACCTCCTAGAATGTCATGTACCCCTGATACAATGTTCCAAATTTAAGAGGAGTATACCATCTAGTTCTCGAGATATGATGGACTTTAATTTTAATGAAAAGACGCCTGTAACAGGAGAACTGTGTTTGTCTGCTGGCATGCCATGCCACCTCCAAGAAGGTCATATACCCCTGATAGAATGTTCCAAATATCAGAGGAGTATACCTTCTAGTTCTCGAGATATGATGGACTTTAATTTTAAGGAAAAGACGCCTGTAACAGGAGAACTTCTCGTCTGCCTGGCATGTCCATGCCACCTCCTAGAATGTCATGTACCCCTGATACAATGTTCCAAATTTAAGAGGAGTATACATTCTCGTTCTCGAGATATGATGGACTTTAATTTTTTCAATGAAAGACATACTGTAGTAGGAGAACTGTTTGTCCAGCTGGCATGGTATGCCACCTCCAAGAAGGTCATATACCCCTGATAGAATGTTCCAAATATCAGAGGAGTATACCTTCTAGTTCTCGAGATATGATGGACTTTAATTTTATGGAAAGACGCCTGTAACAGGAGAACTGCTCGTCCTGCCTGGCATGTCATGCCACCTCCTAGAATGTCATGTACCCTGATACAATGTTCCAAATTTAAGAGGAGTATACATTCTAGTTCTCGAGATATGATGGACTTTAATTTTAATGAAAGACGCCTGTAACAGGAGAACTGTTTGTCCCGCTGGCATGTATGCCACCTCCTAGAATGTCATGTACCCCTGATACAATGTTCCAAATTTAAGAGGAGTATACATTCTAGTTCTCGAGATATGATGGACTTTAATTTTAAGGAAAGACGCCTGTAACAGGAGAACTGCTCGTCTGCCTGGCATGTCATGCCACCTCCTAGAATGTCATGTACCCCTGATACAATGTTCCAAATTTAAGAGGAGTATACGTCATCTCGTTCTCGAGATATGATGGACTTTAATTTTAATGAAAGACGCCTGTAACAGGAGAACTTGTGTTTGTCCGGCTGGCATGTCATGCCACCTCCTAGAATGTCATATACCCTGATACAATGTTCCAAATTTCAGAGGATACGTCATCTAGTTCTCGAGATATGATGGACTTTAATTTTAAGGAAAGACGCCTGTAACAGGAGAACTGTTGGTCTGCCTGGCATGTATGCCACCTCCTAGAATGTCATGTACCCCTGATACAATGTTCCAAATTTAAGAGGAGTATACATTCTAGTTCTCGAGATATGATGGACTTTAATTTTAAGGAAAGACGCCTGTAACAGGAGAACTGCTCGTCCGCCTGGCATGTCATGCCACCTCCTAAGAATGTCATGTACCCCTGATACAATGTTCCAAATTTAAGAGGAGTATACATTCTCGTTCTCGAGATATGATGGACTTTAATTTTAATGAAAGACGCCTGTAACAGGAGAACTGTTTGTCCGCCTGGCATGTCATGCCACCTCCTAGAATGTCATGTACCCCTGATACAATGTTCCAAATTTCAGAGGAGTATACCTTCTAGTTCTCGAGATATGATGGACTTTAATTTTAAGGAAAGACGCCTGTAACAGGAGAACTGTTTGTCCGGCTGGCATGTCATGCCACCTCCTAGAATGTCATATACCCTGATAGAATGTTCCAAATATCAGAGGAGTATACATTCTAGTTCTCGAGATATGATGGACTTTAATTTTAAGGAAAGACGCCTGTAACAGGAGAACTGCTCGTCTGCCTGTCATGTCATGCCACCTCCTAGAATGTCATGTACCCCTGATACAATGTTCCAAATTTAAGAGGAGTATACATCTCGTTCTCGAGATATGATCGACTTTAATTTCAATGAAAAGACGCCTGTAACAGGAGAACTGTTTGTCCGGCTGGCATGTATGCCACCTCCTAGAAGGTCATATACCCCTGATAGAATGTTCCAAATATCAGAGGAGTATACCTTCTAGTTCTCGAGATATGATGGACTTTAATTTTAAGGAAAGACGCCTGTAACAGGGAGAACTGTTCGTCTGCCTGGCATGCCATGCCACCTCCTAGAATGTCATGTACGCCTGATACAATGTTCCAAATTTAAGAGGAGTATACATTCTAGTTCTCGAGATATGATGGACTTTAATTTTTTAAGGAAAGACGCCTGTAACAGGAGAACTGCTCGTCTGCCTGGCATGTCATGCCACCTCCTAGGAATCATCATGTACCCCTGATACAATGTTCCAAATTTAAGAGGAGTACGTCATCTCGTTCTCGAGATATGATCGACTTAGTTTTTAATGAAAGACGCCTGTAGTAGGAGAACTGTTTGTCCGCCTGGCATAGTATGCCACCTCCTAGAATGTCATATACCCCTGATAGAATGTTCCAAATATCAGAGGAGTATACCTTCTAGTTCTCGAGATATGATGGACTTTAATTTTTTAGGAAGAAAGACGCCTGTAACAGGAGAACTGTTTGTCTGCCTGGCATGCCATGCCACCTCCTAGAATGTCATGTACCCCTGATACAATGTTCCAAATTTAAGAGGAGTATACATTCTAGTTCTCGAGATATGATGGACTTTAATTTTAAGGAAAGACGCCTGTAACAGGAGAACTGCTCGTCTGCCTGTCATGTCATGCCACCTCCTAGAATGTCATGTACCCCTGATACAATGTTCCAAATTTAAGAGAGGTACGTCATCTCGTTCTCGAGATATGATCGACTTAGTTTCAATGAAAGACGCCTGTAGTAGGAGAACTGTTTGTCCAGCTGGCATAGT
>JAUCMO010000198.1:0-17775 GCA_032399605.1 Melipona beecheii | reverse complement strand
AGGCGTACATGATATTCTAGGAGGTGGCATGGCATGCCAGGCAGACCACAAGATCTCCTGTTAAAGGCGTCTTTCCTTAAAATTAAAGTCCATCATATCTCGAGAACTAGAAGGTATACTCCTCTGATATTTGGAACATTCTATCAGGGGTATATGACCTTCTTGGAGGTGGCATACTATGCCAGCCGGACAGACAGTTCTCCTACTACAGGCGTCTTTCTTTGAAACTAAGTCGATCATATCTCGAGAACGAGATGACGTACTCCTCTTAAATTTGGAACATTGTATCAGGGGTACATGACGTTCTAGGAGGTGGCATGACATGACAGGCATACGAGCAGTTCTCCTGTTACAGGCGTCTTTCCGTAAAATTAAAGTCCATCATATCTCGAGAACTAGAAGGTATACTCCTCTGATATTTGGAACATTCTATCAGGGTTATATGACCTTCTTGGAGGTGGCATACTATGCCAGCCGGACAAACAGTTCTCCTACTACAGGCGTCTTTCCTTAAAATTAAAGTCCATCATATCTCGAGAACTAGAAATGTATACTCCTCTTAAATTTGGAACATTGTATCAGGCGTACATGACATTCTAGGAGGTGGCATGGCATGCCAGGCAGACCACAAGTTCTCCTGTTACAGGCGTCTTTCCTTAAAATTAAAGTCCATCATATCTCGAGAACTAGATGGTATACTCCTCTGATATTTGGAACATTCTATCAGGGGTATATGACCTTCTTGGAGGTGGCATACTATGCCAGCCGGACAAACAGTTCTCCTACTACAGGCGTCTTTCATTGAAAATTAAAGTCGATCATATCTCGAGAACGAGATGACGTACTCCTCTTAAATTTGGAACATTGTATCAGGGGTACATGACATTCTAGGAGGTGGCATGACATGCCAGGCAGACAACGAGCAGTTCTCCTGTTACAGGCGTCTTTCCTTAAAATTAAAGTCCATCATATCTCGAGAACTAGAATGTATACTCCTCTTAAATTTGGAACATTCTATCAGGGGTATATGACCTTCTTGGAGGTGGCATGGCATGCCAGGCAGACAAACAGTTCTCCTGTTACAGGCGTCTTTCCTTAAAATTAAAGTCCATCATATCTCGAGAACTAGAAGGTATACTCCTCTTAAATTTGGAACATTGTATCAGGGGTACATGACATTCTAGGAGGTGGCATGACATGCCAGGCAGACAGACAGTTCTCCTGTTACAGGCGTCTTTCCATAAAACTAAAGTCCATCATATCTCGAGAACTAGATGTATACTCCTCTTAAATTTGGAACATTCTATCAGGGGGTACATGACGTTCTAGGGTGGTGGCATGACTATGCCAGGCATACAAACAGTTCTCCTACTACAGGCGTCTTTCCTGAAACAAAGTCCATCATATCTCGAGAACTAGAACTAGACGTACTCCTCTTATATTTGGAACATTCTATCAGGGTTATATGACCTTCTTGGAGGTGGCATGACTATGCCAGCAGGACAAACAGTTCTCCTACTACAGGCGTCTTTCCTTAAAATTAAAGTCCATCATATCTCGAGAACTTGAATGTATGCTCCTCTTAAATTTGGAACATTGTATCAGGCGTACATGACATTCTAGGAGGTGGCATGGCATGCCAGGCAGACCACAAGATCTCCTGTTACAGGCGTCTTTCCTTAAAATTAAAGTCCATCATATCTCGAAGAATGCCAGCCGGACAGACAGTTCTCCTACTACAGGCGTCTTTCATTGAAACTAAGTCGATCATATCTCGAGAACGAGATGACGTACTCCTCTTAAATTTGGAACATTGTATCAGGGGTACATGACGTTCTAGGAGGTGGCATGACATGACAGGCATACGAGCAGTTCTCCTGTTACAGGCGTCTTTCCGTAAAATTAAAGTCCATCATATCTCGAGAACTAGAAGGTATACTCCTCTGATATTTGGAACATTCTATCAGGGGTATATGACCTTCTTGGAGGTGGCATACTATGCCAGCCGGACAAACAGTTCTCCTCCTACTACAGGCGTCTTTCCTTAAAATTAAGTCCATCATATCTCGAGAACTAGAAGGTATACTCCTCTTAAATTTGGAACATTGTATCAGGCGTACATGACATTCTAGGAGGTGGCATGGCACGCCAGGCAGACCAGAAGTTCTCCTGTTACAGGCGTCTTTCCATAAATTAAAGTCCATCATATCTCGAGAACTAGAAGGTATACTCCTCTGATATTTGGAACATTCTATCAGGGGTATATGACCTTCTTGGAGGTGGCATACTATGCCAGCCGGACAAACAGTTCTCCTACTACAGGCGTCTTTCATTGAAACAAAGTCGATCATATCTCGAGAACGAGATGACGTACTCCTCTTAAGTATGGAACATTGTATCAGGGGTACATGACATTCTAGGAGGTGGCATGACGTGCCACGCAGACGAGCAGTTCTCCTGTTACAGGCGTCTTTCCTTAAAATTAAAGTCCATCATATCTCGAGAACTTGAATGTATGCTCCTCTTAAATTTGGAACATTGTATCAGGCGTACATGACATTCTAGGAGGTGGCATGGCATGCCAGGCAGACCACAAGATCTCCTGTTACAGGCGTCTTTCCTTAAAATTAAAGTCCATCATATCTCGGAGAACTAGAAGGTATACTCGTCTGATATTTGGAACATTCTATCAGGGGTATATGACCTTCTTGGAGGTGGCATACTATGCCAGCCGGACAAACAGTTCTCCTACTACAGGCGTCTTTCATTGAAACTTAGTCGATCATATCTCGAGAACGAGATGACGTACTCCTCTTAAATATGGAACATTGTATCAGGGGTACATGACATTCTAGGAGGTGGCATGACATCACAGGCATACGAGCAGTTCTCCTGTTACAGGCGTCTTTCCTTAAAATTAAAGTCCATCATATCTCGAGAACTTGAATGTATGCTCCTCTTAAATTTGGAACATTGTATCAGGCGTACATGATATTCTAGGAGGTGGCATGGCATGCCAGGCAGACCACAAGATCTCCTGTTAAAGGCGTCTTTCCTTAAAATTAAAGTCCATCATATCTCGAGAACTAGAAGGTATACTCCTCTGATATTTGGAACATTCTATCAGGGGTATATGACCTTCTTGGAGGTGGCATACTATGCCAGCCGGACAGACAGTTCTCCTACTACAGGCGTCTTTCTTTTGAAACTAAGTCGATCATATCTCGAGAACGAGATGACGTACTCCTCTTAAATTTGGAACATTGTATCAGGGGTACATGACGTTCTAGGAGGTGGCATGACATGACAGGCATACGAGCAGTTCTCCTGTTACAGGCGTCTTTCCGTAAAATTAAAGTCCATCATATCTCGAGAACTAGAAGGTATACTCCTCTGATATTTGGAACATTCTATCAGGGTTATATGACCTTCTTGGAGGTGGCATACTATGCCAGCCGGACAAACAGTTCTCCTACTACAGGCGTCTTTCCTTAAAATTAAAGTCCATCATATCTCGAGAACTTGAATGTATGCTCCTCTTAAATTTGGAACATTGTATCAGGCGTACATGACATTCTAGGAGGTGGCATGGCATGCCAGGCAGACCACAAGTTCTCCTGTTACAGGCGTCTTTCCTTAAAATTAAAGTCCATCATATCTCGAGAACTAGAATGTATACTCCTCTGATATTTGGAACATTCTATCAGGGGTATATGACCTTCTTGGAGGTGGCATACTATGCCAGCCGGACAAACAGTTCTCCTACTACAGGCGTCTTTCCTTAAAATTAAAGTCCATCATATCTCGAGAACTAGAAGGTATACTCCTCTTAAATTTGGAACATTGTATCAGGGGTACATGACATTCTAGGAGGTGGCATGGCATGAGGCAGACCAGAAGTTCTCCTGTTACAGGCGTCTTTCCATAAAATTAAAGTCCATCATATCTCGAGAACTAGAAGGTATACTCCTCTGATATTTGGAACATTCTATCAGGGGTATATGACCTTCTTGGAGGTGGCATACTATGCCAGCCGGACAAACAGTTCTCCTACTACAGGCGTCTTTCATTGAAACAAAGTCGATCATATCTCGAGAACGAGATGACGTACTCCTCTTAAGTATGGAACATTGTATCAGGGGTACATGACATTCTAGGAGGTGGCATCTAGGAGGTGGCATGACGTGCCACGCAGACGAGCAGTTCTCCTGTTACAGGCGTCTTTCCTTAAAATTAAAGTCCATCATATCTCGAGAACTTGAATGTATGCTCCTCTTAAATTTGGAACATTGTATCAGGCGTACATGACATTCTAGGAGGTGGCATGGCATGCCAGGCAGACCACAAGATCTCCTGTTACAGGCGTCTTTCCTTAAAAAATAAAAGTCCATCATATCTCGAGAACTAGAAGGTATACTCGTCTGATATTTGGAACATTCTATCAGGGGTATATGACCTTCTTGGAGGTGGCATACTATGCCAGCCGGACAAACAGTTCTCCTACTACAGGCGTCTTTCATTGAAACTTAGTCGATCATATCTCGAGAACGAGATGACGTACTCCTCTTAAATATGGAACATTGTATCAGGGGTACATGACATTCTAGGAGGTGGCATGACATCACAGGCATACGAGCAGTTCTTCTCCTGTTACAGGCGTCTTTCCTTAAAATTAAAGTCCATCATATCTCGAGAACTTGAATGTATGCTCCTCTTAAATTTGGAACATTGTATCAGGCGTACATGATATTCTAGGAGGTGGCATGGCATGCCAGGCAGACCACAAGATCTCCTGTTAAAGGCGTCTTTCCTTAAAATTAAAGTCCATCATATCTCGAGAACTAGAAGGTATACTCCTCTGATATTTGGAACATTCTATCAGGGGTATATGACCTTCTTGGAGGTGGCATACTATGCCAGCCGGACAGACAGTTCTCCTACTACAGGCGTCTTTCTTTGAAACTAAGTCGATCATATCTCGAGAACGAGATGACGTACTCCTCTTAAATTTGGAACATTGTATCAGGGGTACATGACGTTCTAGGAGGTGGCATGACATGACAGGCATACGAGCAGTTCTCCTGTTACAGGCGTCTTTCCGTAAAATTAAAGTCCATCATATCTCGAGAACTAGAAGGTGTACTCCTCTGATATTTGGAACATTCTATCAGGGTTATATGACCTTCTTGGAGGTGGCATACTATGCCAGCCGGACAAACAGTTCTCCTACTACAGGCGTCTTTCCTTAAAATTAAAGTCCATCATATCTCGAGAACTTGAATGTATGCTCCTCTTAAATTTGGAACATTGTATCAGGCGTACATGACATTCTAGGAGGTGGCATGGCATGCCAGGCAGACCACAAGATCTCCTGTTACAGGCGTCTTTCCTTAAAATTAAAGTCCATCATATCTCGAGAACTAGAATGTATACTCCTCTGATATTTGGAACATTCTATCAGGGGTATATGACCTTCTTGGAGGTGGCATACTATGCCAGCCGGACAGACAGTTCTCCTACTACAGGCGTCTTTCATTGAAACTAAGTCGATCATATCTCGAGAACGAGATGACGTACTCCTCTTAAATTTGGAACATTGTATCAGGGGTACATGACGTTCTAGGAGGTGGCATGACATGACAGGCATACGAGCAGTTCTCCTGTTACAGGCGTCTTTCCGTAAAATTAAAGTCCATCATATCTCGAGAACTAGAAGGTATACTCCTCTGATATTTGGAACATTCTATCAGGGGTATATGACCTTCTTGGAGGTGGCATACTATGCCAGCCGGACAAAAGAGTCTCCTCCTACTACAGGCGTCTTTCCTTAAAATTAAAGTCCATCATATCTCGAGAACTAGAAGGTATACTCCTCTTAAATTTGGAACATTGTATCAGGCGTACATGACATTCTAGGAGGTGGCATGGCACGCCAGGCAGACCAGAAGTTCTCCTGTTACAGGCGTCTTTCCATAAATTAAAGTCCATCATATCTCGAGAACTAGAAGGTATACTCCTCTGATATTTGGAACATTCTATCAGGGGTATATGACCTTCTTGGAGGTGGCATACTATGCCAGCCGGACAAACAGTTCTCCTACTACAGGCGTCTTTCATTGAAACAAAGTCGATCATATCTCGAGAACGAGACGTACTCCTCTCTTAAATATGGAACATTGTATCAGGGGTACATGACATTCTAGGAGGTGGCATGACATGCCAGGCAGACGAGCAGTTCTCCTGTTACAGGCGTCTTTCCTTAAAATTAAAGTCCATCATATCTCGAGAACTTGAATGTATGCTCCTCTTAAATTTGGAACATTGTATCAGGCGTACATGACATTCTAGGAGGTGGCATGGCATGCCAGGCAGACCACAAGATCTCCTGTTACAGGCGTCTTTCCTTAAAATTAAAGTCCATCATATCTCGAGAACTAGAAGGTATACTCCTCTGATATTTGGAACATTCTATCAGGGGTATATGACCTTCTTGGAGGTGGCATACTATGCCAGCCGGACAAACAGTTCTCCTACTACAGGCGTCTTTCTTTGAAACTAAGTCGATCATATCTCGAGAACGAGATGACGTACTCCTCTTAAATTTGGAACATTGTATCAGGGGTACATGACGTTCTAGGAGGTGGCATGACATGACAGGCATACGAGCAGTTCTCCTGTTACAGGCGTCTTTCCGTAAAATTAAAGTCCATCATATCTCGAGAACTAGAAGGTGTACTCCTCTGATATTTGGAACATTCTATCAGGGTTATATGACCTTCTTGGAGGTGGCATACTATGCCAGCCGGACAAACAGTTCTCCTACTACAGGCGTCTTTCCTTAAAATTAAAGTCCATCATATCTCGAGAACTTGAATGTATGCTCCTCTTAAATTTGGAACATTGTATCAGGCGTACATGACATTCTAGGAGGTGGCATGGCATGCCAGGCAGACCACAAGATCTCCTGTTACAGGCGTCTTTCCTTAAAATTAAAGTCCATCATATCTCGAGAACTAGAATGTATACTCCTCTGATATTTGGAACATTCTATCAGGGGTATATGACCTTCTTGGAGGTGGCATACTATGCCAGCCGGACAGACAGTTCTCCTACTACAGGCGTCTTTCATTGAAACTAAGTCGATCATCATATCTCGAGAACGAGATGACGTACTCCTCTTAAATTTGGAACATTGTATCAGGGGTACATGACGTTCTAGGAGGTGGCATGACATGACAGGCATACGAGCAGTTCTCCTGTTACAGGCGTCTTTCCGTAAAATTAAAGTCCATCATATCTCGAGAACTAGAAGGTATACTCCTCTGATATTTGGAACATTCTATCAGGGGTATATGACCTTCTTGGAGGTGGCATACTATGCCAGCCGGACAAAAGTTCTCCTACTACAGGCGTCTTTCCTTAAAAAATTAAAGTCCATCATATCTCGAGAACTAGAAGGTATACTCCTCTTAAATTTGGAACATTGTATCAGGCGTACATGACATTCTAGGAGGTGGCATGGCACGCCAGGCAGACCAGAAGTTCTCCTGTTACAGGCGTCTTTCCATAAATTAAAGTCCATCATATCTCGAGAACTAGAAGGTATACTCCTCTGATATTTGGAACATTCTATCAGGGGTATATGACCTTCTTGGAGGTGGCATACTATGCCAGCCGGACAAACAGTTCTCCTACTACAGGCGTCTTTCATTGAAACAAAGTCGATCATATCTCGAGAACGAGATGACGTACTCCTCTTAAAGTATGGAACATTGTATCAGGGGTACATGACATTCTAGGAGGTGGCATGACGTGCCACGCAGACGAGCAGTTCTCCTGTTACAGGCGTCTTTCCTTAAAATTAAAGTCCATCATATCTCGAGAACTTGAATGTATGCTCCTCTTAAATTTGGAACATTGTATCAGGCGTACATGACATTCTAGGAGGTGGCATGGCATGCCAGGCAGACCACAAGATCTCCTGTTACAGGCGTCTTTCCTTAAAAATAAAGTCCATCATATCTCGAGAACTAGAAGGTATACTCGTCTGATATTTGGAACATTCTATCAGGGGTATATGACCTTCTTGGAGGTGGCATACTATGCCAGCCGGACAAACAGTTCTCCTACTACAGGCGTCTTTCATTGAAACTTAGTCGATCATATCTCGAGAACGAGATGACGTACTCCTCTTAAATATGGAACATTGTATCAGGGGTACATGACATTCTAGGAGGTGGCATGACATCACAGGCATACGAGCAGTTCTCCTGTTACAGGCGTCTTTCCTTAAAATTAAAGTCCATCATATCTCGAGAACTTGAATGTATGCTCCTCTTAAATTTGGAACATTGTATCAGGCGTACATGATATTCTAGGAGGTGGCATGGCATGCCAGGCAGACCACAAGATCTCCTGTTAAAGGCGTCTTTCCTTAAAATTAAAGTCCATCATATCTCGAGAACTAGAAGGTATACTCCTCTGATATTTGGAACATTCTATCAGGGGTATATGACCTTCTTGGAGGTGGCATACTATGCCAGCCGGACAGACAGTTCTCCTACTACAGGCGTCTTTCTTTGAAACTAAGTCGATCATATCTCGAGAACGAGATGACGTACTCCTCTTAAATTTGGAACATTGTATCAGGGTACATGACGTTCTAGGAGGTGGCATGACATGACAGGCATACGAGCAGTTCTCCTGTTACAGGCGTCTTTCCGTAAAATTAAAGTCCATCATATCTCGAGAACTAGAAGGTGTACTCCTCTGATATTTGGAACATTCTATCAGGGTTATATGACCTTCTTGGAGGTGGCATACTATGCCAGCCGGACAAACAGTTCTCCTACTACAGGCGTCTTTCCTTAAAATTAAAGTCCATCATATCTCGAGAACTTGAATGTATGCTCCTCTTAAATTTGGAACATTGTATCAGGCGTACATGACATTCTAGGAGGTGGCATGGCATGCCAGGCAGACCACAAGATCTCCTGTTACAGGCGTCTTTCCTTAAAATTAAAGTCCATCATATCTCGAGAACTAGAATGTATACTCCTCTGATATTTGGAACATTCTATCAGGGGTATATGACCTTCTTGGAGGTGGCATACTATGCCAGCCGGACAGACAGTTCTCCTACTACAGGCGTCTTTCATTGAAACTAAGTCGATCATATCTCGAGAACGAGATGACGTACTCCTCTTAAATTTGGAACATTGTATCAGGGGTACATGACGTTCTAGGAGGTGGCATGACATGACAGGCATACGAGCAGTTCTCCTGTTACAGGCGTCTTTCCGTAAAATTAAAGTCCATCATATCTCGAGAACTAGAAGGTATACTCCTCTGATATTTGGAACATTCTATCAGGGGTATATGACCTTCTTGGAGGTGGCATACTATGCCAGCCGGACAAAGAGTTCTCCTACTACAGGCGTCTTTCCTTAAAATTAAAGTCCATCATATCTCGAGAACTAGAAGGTATACTCCTCTTAAATTTGGAACATTGTATCAGGCGTACATGACATTCTAGGAGGTGGCATGGCACGCCAGGCAGACCAGAAGTTCTCCTGTTACAGGCGTCTTTCCATAAATTAAAGTCCATCATATCTCGAGAACTAGAAGGTATACTCCTCTGATATTTGGAACATTCTATCAGGGGTATATGACCTTCTTGGAGGTGGCATACTATGCCAGCCGGACAAACAGTTCTCCTACTACAGGCGTCTTTCATTGAAACAAAGTCGATCATATCTCGAGAACGAGATGACGTACTCCTCTTAAGTATGGAACATTGTATCAGGGGTACATGACATTCTAGGAGGTGGCATGACGTGCCACGCAGACGAGCAGTTCTCCTGTTACAGGCGTCTTTCCTTAAAATTAAAGTCCATCATATCTCGAGAACTTGAATGTATGCTCCTCTTAAATTTGGAACATTGTATCAGGCGTACATGACATTCTAGGAGGTGGCATGGCATGCCAGGCAGACCACAAGATCTCCTGTTACAGGCGTCTTTCCTTAAAATTAAAGTCCATCATATCTCGAGAACTAGAAGGTATACTCGTCTGATATTTGGAACATTCTATCAGGGGTATATGACCTTCTTGGAGGTGGCATACTATGCCAGCCGGACAAACAGTTCTCCTACTACAGGCGTCTTTCATTGAAACTTAGTCGATCATATCTCGAGAACGAGATGACGTACTCCTCTTAAATATGGAACATTGTATCAGGGGTACATGACATTCTAGGAGGTGGCATGACATCACAGGCATACGAGCAGTTCTCCTGTTACAGGCGTCTTTCCTTAAAATTAAAGTCCATCATATCTCGAGAACTTGAATGTATGCTCCTCTTAAATTTGGAACATTGTATCAGGCGTACATGATATTCTAGGAGGTGGCATGGCATGCCAGGCAGACCACAAGATCTCCTGTTAAAGGCGTCTTTCCTTAAAAAAATTAAAGTCCATCATATCTCGAGAACTAGAAGGTATACTCCTCTGATATTTGGAACATTCTATCAGGGGTATATGACCTTCTTGGAGGTGGCATACTATGCCAGCCGGACAGACAGTTCTCCTACTACAGGCGTCTTTCTTTGAAACTAAGTCGATCATATCTCGAGAACGAGATGACGTACTCCTCTTAAATTTGGAACATTGTATCAGGGGTACATGACGTTCTAGGAGGTGGCATGACATGACAGGCATACGAGCAGTTCTCCTGTTACAGGCGTCTTTCCGTAAAATTAAAGTCCATCATATCTCGAGAACTAGAAGGTGTACTCCTCTGATATTTGGAACATTCTATCAGGGTTATATGACCTTCTTGGAGGTGGCATACTATGCCAGCCGGACAAACAGTTCTCCTACTACAGGCGTCTTTCCTTAAAATTAAAGTCCATCATATCTCGAGAACTTGAATGTATGCTCCTCTTAAATTTGGAACATTGTATCAGGCGTACATGACATTCTAGGAGGTGGCATGGCATGCCAGGCAGACCACAAGATCTCCTGTTACAGGCGTCTTTCCTTAAAATTAAAGTCCATCATATCTCGAGAACTAGAATGTATACTCCTCTGATATTTGGAACATTCTATCAGGGGTATATGACCTTCTTGGAGGTGGCATACCAGGCCGGACAGACAGTTCTCCTACTACAGGCGTCTTTCATTGAAACTAAGTCGATCATATCTCGAGAACGAGATGACGTACTCCTCTTAAATTTGGAACATTGTATCAGGGGTACATGACGTTCTAGGAGGTGGCATGACATGACAGGCATACGAGCAGTTCTCCTGTTACAGGCGTCTTTCCGTAAAATTAAAGTCCATCATATCTCGAGAACTAGAAGGTATACTCCTCTGATATTTGGAACATTCTATCAGGGGTATATGACCTTCTTGGAGGAGGTGGCATACTATGCCAGCCGGACAAACAGTTCTCCTACTACAGGCGTCTTTCCTTAAAATTAAAAAGTCCATCATATCTCGAGAACTTGAATGTATGCTCCTCTTAAATTTGGAACATTGTATCAGGCGTACATGACATTCTAGGAGGTGGCATGGCATGCCAGGCAGACCACAAGATCTCCTGTTACAGGCGTCTTTCCTTAAAATTAAAGTCCATCATATCTCGAGAACTAGAAGGTATACTCCTCTGATATTTGGAACATTCTATCAGGGGTATATGACCTTCTTGGAGGTGGCATACTATGCCAGCCGGACAGACAGTTCTCCTACTACAGGCGTCTTTCATTGAAACTAAGTCGATCATATCTCGAGAACGAGATGACGTACTCCTCTTAAATTTGGAACATTGTATCAGGGGTACATGACGTTCTAGGAGGTGGCATGACATGACAGGCATACGAGCAGTTCTCCTGTTACAGGCGTCTTTCCGTAAAATTAAAGTCCATCATATCTCGAGAACTAGAAGGTGTACTCCTCTGATATTTGGAACATTCTATCAGGGTTATATGACCTTCTTGGAGGTGGCATACTATGCCAGCCGGACAAACAGTTCTCCTACTACAGGCGTCTTTCCTTAAAAATTAAAGTCCATCATATCTCGAGAACTTGAATGTATGCTCCTCTTAAATTTGGAACATTGTATCAGGCGTACATGACATTCTAGGAGGTGGCATGGCATGCCAGGCAGACCACAAGATCTCCTGTTACAGGCGTCTTTCCTTAAAATTAAAGTCCATCATATCTCGAGAACTAGAATGTATACTCCTCTGATATTTGGAACATTCTATCAGGGGTATATGACCTTCTTGGAGGTGGCATACTATGCCAGCCGGACAGACAGTTCTCCTACTACAGGCGTCTTTTTCATTGAAACTAAGTCGATCATATCTCGAGAACGAGATGACGTACTCCTCTTAAATTTGGAACATTGTATCAGGGGTACATGACGTTCTAGGAGGTGGCATGACATGACAGGCATACGAGCAGTTCTCCTGTTACAGGCGTCTTTCCGTAAAAATTAAAGTCCATCATATCTCGAGAACTAGAAGGTATACTCCTCTGATATTTGGAACATTCTATCAGGGGTATATGACCTTCTTGGAGGTGGCATACTATGCCAGCCGGACAAAGAGTTCTCCTAGGCGTCTTTCCTTAAAATTAAAGTCCATCATATCTCGAGAACTAGAATGTATACTCCTCTTAAATTTGGAACATTGTATCAGGGGTACATGACATTCTAGGAGGTGGCATGGCATGCCAGGCATACCAGCAGTTCTCCTGTTACAGGCGTCTTTCCTTAAAAATTAAAGTCCATCATATCTCGAGAACTAGAAGGTATACTCCTCTGATATTTGGAACATTCTATCAGGGGTATATGACCTTCTTGGAGGTGGCATACTATGCCAGCCAGACAAACAGTTCTCCTACTACAGGCGTCTTTCCTTGAAATTAAAGTCCATCATATCTCGAGAACTAGAAGACGTACTCCTCTTAAATTTGGAACATTGTATCAGGGGTACATGACATTCTAGGAGGTGGCATGACATGCCAGGCAGACCAGCAGTTCTCCTGTTACAGGCGTCTTTCCTTAAAATTAAAGTCCATCATATCTCGAGAACTAGAAGGTATATACCCTCTGATATTTGGAACATTCTATCAGGGGTATATGACCTTCTTGGAGGTGGCATACTATGCCAGCCGGACAAACAGTTCTCCTACTACAGGCGTCTTTCATTGAAATTAAAGTCCATCATATCTCGAGAACGAGATGACGTATACTCCTCTTAAATTTGGAACATTGTATCAGGGGTACATGACATTCTAGGAGGTGGCATGACATGCCAGGCAGACGAGCAGTTCTCCTGTTACAGGCGTCTTTCCTTAAAATTAAAGTCCATCATATCTCGAGAACTAGAATGTATACTCCTCTGATATTTGGAACATTCTATCAGGGGTACATGACATTCTTGGAGGTGGCATACTATGCCAGGCGGACCAACAGTTCTCCTACTTACAGGCGTCTTTCCTTAAAATTAAAGTCCATCATATCTCGAGAACTAGAAGGTATACTCCTCTTAAATTTGGAACATTGTATCAGGGGTATATGACATTCTAGGAGGTGGCATGGCATGCCAGGCACACCAGCAGTTCTCCTACTACAGGCGTCTTTCCATAAAATTAAAGTCCATCATATCTCGAGAACTAGAAGGTATACTCCTCTTATATTTGGAACATTCTATCAGGGGTATATGACATTCTAGGAGGTGGCATACTATGCCAGCCAGGCATACAAACAGTTCTCCTGTTACAGGCGTCTTTCCTTAAAATTAAAGTCCATCATATCTCGAGAACTAGATGTATACTCCTCTTAAATTTGGAACATTGTATCAGGGGTACATGACATTCTAGGAGGTGGCATGGCATGCCAGGCAGGACAAACAGTTCTCCTGTTACAGGCGTCTTTCCTTAAAATTAAAGTCCATCATATCTCGAGAACTAGAAGGTATACTCCTCTTAAATTTGGAACATTGTATCAGGGGTACATGACATTCTAGGAGGTGGCATGGCATGCCAGCCAGACAAACAGTTCTCCTGTTACAGGCGTCTTTCCTTAAAATTAAAGTCCATCATATCTCGAGAACTAGATGGTATACTCCTCTTAAATTTGGAACATTGTATCAGGGGTATATGACATTCTAGGAGGTGGCATGGCATGCCAGGCAGACAAACAGTTCTCCTGTTACAGGCGTCTTTCCTTAAAATTAAAGTCCATCATATCTCGAGAACTAGAAGGTATACTCCTCTTAAATTTGGAACATTGTATCAGGGGTACATGACCTTTCTAGGAGGTGGCATGACTATGCCAGGCAGACAAACAGTTCTCCTGTTACAGGCGTCTTTCCTTAAAATTAAAGTCCATCATATCTCGAGAACTAGAAGGTATACTCCTCTTAAATTTGGAACATTGTATCAGGGGTACATGACATTCTAGGAGGTGGCATGACATGCCAGGCAGACCAACAGTTCTCCTGTTACAGGCGTCTTTCCTCATAAAAATAAAGTCCATCATATCTCGAGAACTAGAAGGTATACTCCTCTGATATTTGGAACATTGTATCAGGGGTATATGACATTCTTGGAGGTGGCATACTATGCCAGCCGGACAAACAGTTCTCCTACTACAGGCGTCTTTCCTTGAAACTAAAGTCCATCATATCTCGAGAACTAGAAGACGTACTCCTCTTAAATTTGGAACATTGTATCAGGGGTACATGACATTCTAGGAGGTGGCATGACATGCCAGGCAGACAAGCAGTTCTCCTGTTACAGGCGTCTTTCCTTAAAATTAAAGTCCATCATATCTCGAGAACTAGAAGACGTACTCCTCTTATATTTTGGAACATTGTATCAGGGTATATGACATTCTTTGGAGGTGGCATGACATGCCAGGCAGACAAGCAGTTCTCCTGTTACAGGCGTCTTTCCTTAAAATTAAAGTCCATCATATCTCGAGAACTTGAATGTATGCTCCTCTTAAATTTGGAACATTGTATCAGGGGTACATGACATTCTAGGAGGTGGCATGGCATGCCAGGCAGACCACAAGTTCTCCTGTTACAGGCGTCTTTCCTTAAAAATTAAAGTCCATCATATCTCGAGAACTAGAAGGTATACTCCTCTGATATTTGGAACATTCTATCAGGGGTATATGACCTTCTTGGAGGTGGCATACTATGCCAGCCGGACAGACAGTTCTCCTACTACAGGCGTCTTTCATTGAAACTAAGTCGATCATATCTCGAGAACGAGATGACGTACTCCTCTTAAATTTGGAACATTGTATCAGGGGTACATGACGTTCTAGGAGGTGGCATGACATGACAGGCATACGAGCAGTTCTCCTGTTACAGGCGTCTTTCCGTAAAATTAAAGTCCATCATATCTCGAGAACTAGAAGGTATACTCCTCTGATATTTGGAACATTCTATCAGGGGTATATGACCTTCTTGGAGGTGGCATACTATGCCAGCCGGACAAACAGTTCTCCTACTACAGGCGTCTTTCCTTAAAAATAAAGTCCATCATATCTCGAGAACTAGAATGTATACTCCTCTTAAATTTGGAACATTGTATCAGGCGTACATGACATTCTAGGAGGTGGCATGGCATGCCAGGCAGACCAGAAGTTCTCCTGTTACAGGCGTCTTTCCAAAAATTAAAGTCCATCATATCTCGAGAACTAGAAGGTATACTCCTCTGATATTTGGAACATTCTATCAGGGGTATATGACCTTCTTGGAGGTGGCATACTATGCCAGCCGGACAAACAGTTCTCCTACTACAGGCGTCTTTCATTGAAACTAAAGTCGATCATATCTCGAGAACGAGATGACGTACTCCTCTTAAATTTGGAACATTGTATCAGGGGTACATGACATTCTAGGAGGTGGCATGACATGCCAGGCATACGAGCAGTTCTCCTGTTACAGGCGTCTTTCCTTAAAAATAAAGTCCATCATATCTCGAGAACTAGAATGTATACTCCTCTGATATTTGGAACATTCTATCAGGGGTATATGACATTCTAGGAGGTGGCATACTATGCCAGGCAGACAAACAGTTCTCCTACTACAGGCGTCTTTCCTTAAAATTAAAGTCCATCATATCTCGAGAACTAGAAGGTATACTCCTCTTAAATTTGGAACATTGTATCAGGGGTACATGACATTCTAGGAGGTGGCATGACATGCCAGGGACACCAGCAGTTCTCCTGTTACAGGCGTCTTTCCTTAAAAATTAAAGTCCATCATATCTCGAGAACTAGAAGGTATACTCCTCTTAAATTTGGAACATTGTATCAGGGGTACATGACATTCTAGGAGGTGGCATGGCATGCCAGGCAGACAAACAGTTCTCCTGTTACAGGCGTCTTTCCTTAAAATTAAAGTCCATCATATCTCGAGAACTAGAAGGTATACTCCTCTGATATTTGGAACATTCTATCAGGGGTACATGACCTTCTTGGAGGTGGCATACATGCCAGCAGACAAACAGTTCTCCTACTACAGGCGTCTTTTCCTGAAAATTAAAGTCCATCATATCTCGAGAACTAGAAGACGTACTCCTCTTAAATTTGGAACATTGTATCAGGGGTACATGACATTCTAGGAGGTGGCATGACATGCCAGGCAGACAAGCAGTTCTCCTGTTACAGGCGTCTTTTCCTTAAAATTAAAGTCCATCATATCTCGAGAACTAGAAGGTATACCCTCTGAATTTGGAACATTGTATCAGGGGTACATGACATTCTAGGAGGTGGCATGGCATGCCAGGCAGACAAACAGTTCTCCTGTTACAGGCGTCTTTCCTTAAAATTAAAGTCCATCATATCTCGAGAACTAGAAGGTATACTCCTCTTAAATTTGGAACATTGTATCAGGGGTACATGACATTCTAGGAGGTGGCATGGCATGCCAGGCAGACAAGCAGTTCTCCTGTTACAGGCGTCTTTCCTTAAAAATTAAAGTCCATCATATCTCGAGAACTAGAATGTATACTCCTCTTAAATTTGGAACATTGTATCAGGGGTACATGACATTCTAGAGGTGGCATGGCATGCCAGGCAGACCAGCAGTTCTCCTGTTACAGGCGTCTTTCCTTAAAATTAAAGTCCATCATATCTTCGAGAACTAGAAGGTATACTCCTCTGATATTTGGAACATTCTATCAGGGGTATATGACCTTCTTGGAGGTGGCATACTATGCCAGCCGGACAAACAGTTCTCCTACTACAGGCGTCTTTCATTGAAACTAAAGTCGATCATATCTCGAGAACGAGATGACGTACCTCTTTAAATTTGGAACATTGTATCAGGGGTACATGACATTCTAGGAGGTGGTATGACATGACAGGCAGACGAGCAGTTCTCCTGTTACAGGCGTCTTTCCTTAAAATTAAAGTCCATCATATCTCGAGAACTAGAAGGTATACTCCTCTGATATTTGGAACATTCTATCAGGGGTATATGACCTTCTTGGAGGTGGCATACTATGCCAGCCGGACAAACAGTTCTCCTACTAGAGAACTAGAATGTATACTCCTCTTAAATTTGGAACATTGTATCAGGCGTACATGACATTCTAGGAGGTGGCATGGCATGCCAGGCAGACCAGCAAGTTCTCCTGTTACAGGCGTCTTTCCTTAAAAATTAAAGTCCATCATATCTCGAGAACTAGAAGGTATACCCTCTGATATTTGGAACATTCTATCAGGGGTATATGACCTTTCTTGGAG
>JAUCMO010000197.1:0-34619 GCA_032399605.1 Melipona beecheii | reverse complement strand
CCTACTACAGGCGTCTCATTGAAACAAGTCGATCATATCTCGAGAACGAGATGACGTACTCCTCAAATTTGGAACTTTGTATCAGGGGTACATGACATTCTAGGAGGTGGCATGACATGCCACGCAGACGAAAGCAGTTCTCCTGTTACAGGCGTCTTTCCTTAAAATTAAAGTCCACCATATCTCGAGAACTTGAATGTATACTCCTCTTAAATTTGGAACATTGTATCAGGCGTACATGACATTCTAGGAGGTGGCATGGCATGCCAGGCAGACCACAAGTTCCCCTGTTACAGGAGTCTTTCCTTAAAATAAAAGTCCATCATATCTCGAGAACTAGAAGGTATACTCCTCTAATATTTGGAACATTCTATCAGGGGTATATGACCTTCTTGGAGGTGGCATACTATGCCAGCCGGGCAAAGAGTTCTCCTCCTACAGGCGTCTTTCTTTGAAACTAAGTCGATCATATCTCGAGAACGAGGTGACGTACTCCTCTTAAATTTGGAACATTGTATCAGGGGTACATGACATTCTAGGAGGTGGCATGACATGCCACGCAGCCGAGCAGTTCTCCTGTTACAGGCGTCTTTCCTTAAAATTAAAGTCCATCATATCTCGAGAACTTGAATGTATGCTCCTCTTAAATTTGGAACATTGTATCAGGCGTACATGACATTCTAGGAGGTGGCATGGCACGCCAGGCAGACCAGAAGTTCTCCTGTTACTGGCGTCTTTCCATAAATTAAAGTCCATCATTTCTCGAAAACTAGAAGGTATACTCCTCTGATATTTGGAACATTCTATCAGGGGTATATGATCTTCTTGGAGGTGGCATACCATGCCAGCAGGAAAAACAGTTCTCCTACTACAGGCGTCTTTCGTTGAAACTAAGTCGATCATATCTCGAGAACGAGATGACGTACTCCTCTTAAATTTGGAACATTTTATCAGGGGTTCATGACATTCTAGGAGGTGGCATGACATGCCACGCAGACGAGCAGTTCTCCTGTTACAGGCGTCTTTCCTTAAAATTAAAGTCCATCATATCTCGAGAACTTGAATGTATACTCCTCTTAAATTTGGAACATTGTATCAGGCGTACATGACATTCTAGGAGGTGGCATGGCATGCCAGGCAGACCACAAGTTCCCCTGTTACAGGAGTCTTTCCTTAAAATTAATGTCCATCATATCTCGAGAACTAGAAGGTATACTCCTCTGATATTTGGAACATTCTATCATGGGTATATGACCTTCTTGGAGGTGGCATACTATGCCAGCCGGACAAACAGTTCTCCTCCTACAGGCGTCTTTCTTTGAAACTAAGTCGATCATATCTCGAGAACGAGGTGACGTACTCCTCTATAATTTGGAACTTTGTATCAGGGGTATTAGATCTTCTTGGAGGTTGCATACCATGCCAGCCGGACAAACAGTTCTCCTACTACAGGCGTCTCTCATTGAAACTAAGTCGATCATATCTCGAGAACGAGATGACGTACTCCTCTTAAATTTGGAACTTTGTATCAGGGGTACATGACATTCTAGGAGGTGGCATGACATGCCACGCAGACGAGCAGTTCTCCTGTTACAGGCGTCTTTCCTTAAAATTAAAGTCCACCATATCTCGAGAACTTGAATGTATACTCCTCTTAAATTTGGAACATTGTATCAGGCGTACATGACATTCTAGGAGGTGGCATGGCATGCCAGGCAGACCACAAGTTCCCCTGTTACAGGAGTCTTTCCTTAAAATAAAAGTCCATCATATCTCGAGAACTAGAAGGTATACTCCTCTAATATTTGGAACATTCTATCAGGGGTATATGACCTTCTTGGAGGTGGCATACTATGCCAGCCGGGCAAAGAGTTCTCCTCCTACAGGCGTCTTTCTTTGAAACTAAGTCGATCATATCTCGAGAACGAGGTGACGTACTCCTCTTAAATTTGGAACATTGTATCAGGGGTACATGACATTCTAGGAGGTGGCATGACATGCCTCGCAGACGAGCAGTTCTCCTGTTACAGGCGTCTTTCCATAAAATTAAAGTCCATCATATCTCGAGAACTTGAATGTATACTCCTCTTAAATTTGGAACATTGTATCAGGCGTACATGACATTCTTGGAGGTGGCATGGCATGCCAGGCAGACCACAAGTTCCCCTGTTACAGGAGTCTTTCCTTAAAATTAAAGTCCATCATATCTCGAGATCTAGCAGGTATACTCCTCTGATATTTGGAACATTCTATCAGGGGTATATGGCCTTCTTGGAGGTGGCATACTATGCCAGCCGGACAAACAGCTCTCCTCCTACA
Organism: Melipona beecheii; assembly: GCA_032399605.1. Classification (NCBI taxonomy): domain Eukaryota; kingdom Metazoa; phylum Arthropoda; class Insecta; order Hymenoptera; family Apidae; genus Melipona; species Melipona beecheii. The sequence goes on along the minus strand of JAUCMO010000197.1, from coordinate 32,300 downwards.
GGCGTCTTTCTTTGAAACTAAGTCGATCATATCTCGAGAACGAGGTGACGTACTCCTCTTAAATTTGGAACATTGTATCAGTGGTATATGATCTTCTTGGTGGTGGCATACCATGCCAGCCGGAAAAACAGTTCTCCTACTACAGGCGTCTTTCGTTGAAACTAAGTCGATCATATCTCGAGAACGAGATGACGTACTCCTCTTAAATTTGGAACATTGTATCAGGGGTACATGACATTCTAGGAGGTGGCATGACATGCCACGCAGACGAGCAGTTCTCCTGTTACAGGCGTCTTTCCTTAAAATTAAAGTCCATCATATCTCGAGAACTTGAATGTATACTCTTCTTAAATTTGGAACATTGTATCAGGCGTACATGACATTCACGGAGGTGGAATGGCATGCCAGGCAGACCAGAAGTTCCCCTGTTACAGGAGTCTTTCTTTAAAATTAAAGTCCATCATATCTCGAGAACTAGAAGGTATACTCCTCTGATATTTGGAACATTCTATCAGGGGTATATGACCTTCTTGGAGGTGGCATACTATGCCAGCCGGACAAACAGTTCTACTCCTACAGGCGTCTTTCTTTGAAACTAAGTCGATCATATCTCGAGAACGAGGTGACGTACTCCTCTTAAATTTGGAACATTGTATCAGGGGTATATGATCTTCTTGGAGGTGGCATACCATGGCAGCCGGAAAAACAGTTCTCCTACTACAGGCGTCTTTCATTGAAACTAAGTCCATCATATCTCGAGAACGAGATCACGGACTCCTCTTAAATTTGGAACATTGTATCAGGGGTACATGACATTCTAGGAGGTGGCATGACATGCCACGCAGACGATCAGTTCTCCTCTTACAGGCGTCTTTCCTTAAAATTAAAGTCCATCATATCTCGAGAACTTGAATGTATACTCCTCTTAAATTTGGAACATTGTATCAGGCGCACATGACATTCTAGGAGGTGGCATGGCATGCCAGGCAGACCACAAGTTCCCCTGTTAGAGGAGTCTTTCCTTAAAATTAAAGTCCATCATATCTCGAGAACTAGAAGGTAAACTCCTCTGATATTTGAAACATTCTATCAGGGGTATATGACCTGCTTGGTGGTGGCATACTATGCCAGCCGGACAAACAGTTCTCCTCCTACAGGCGTCTTTCTTTAAAACTATGTCGATCATATCTCGAGAACGAGGTGCACGTACTCCTCTTAAATTTGGAACATTGTATCAGGGGTACATGACATTCTAGGAGGTGGCATGACATGCCTCGCAGACTAGCAGTTCTCCTGTTACAGGCGTCTTTCCTTAAAATTAAAGTCCATCGTATCTCGAGAACTTGAATGTATACTCCTCTTAAATTTGGAACATTGTATCAGGCGTACATGACATTCTAGAGGTGGCATGGCATGCCAGGCAGACCACAAGTTCCCCTGTTACAGGAGTCTTTCCTTAAAACTAAAGTCCATCATATCTCGAGAACTAGAAGGTATACTCCTCTGATATGTGGAACATTCTATCAGGGGTATATGACCTTCTTGGAGGTGGCATACCATGCCAGCCGGACAAACACTTCTCCTCCTACAGGCGTCTTTCTTTGAAACTAAGTCGATCATATCTCGAGAACGAGGTGACGTACTCCTCTTAAATTTGGAACATTGTATCAGGGGTATATGATCTTCTTGGAGGTGGCATACCATGCCAGCCGGACAAACAGTTCTCCTACTACAGGCGTCTTTCATTGAAACAAAGTCGATCATATCTCGAGAACGAGATGACGTACTCCTCTTAAATTTGGAACACTGTATCAGGGGTACATGACATTCTAGGAGGTGGCATGACATGCCACGCGGACGAGCAGTTCTCCTGTTACAGGCGTCTTTCCTTAAAATTAAAGTCCATCATATCTCGAGAACTTGAATGTATACTCCTCTTAAATTTGGAACATTGTATCAGGCGTACATGACATTCTAGGAGGTGGCATGGCATGCCAGGCAGACCACAAGTTCACCTGTTACAGACATGCCAGGCAGACGAGCAGTTCTCCTGTTACAGGCGTCTTTCCTTAAAATTAAAGTCCATCATATCTCGAGAACATGAATGTATACTCCTCTTAAATTTGGAACATTGTATCAGGCGTACATGACATTCTAGGAGGTGGCATGGCATGCCAGGCAGACCACAAGTTCTCCTGTTACAGGCGTCTTTCCTTAAAATTAAAGTCCATCATATCTCGAGAACTAGAAGGTATACTCCTCTGATATTTGGAACATTCTATCAGGGGTATATGACCTTCTTGGAGGTGGCATACTATGCCAGCCGGACAAACAGTTCTCCTCCTACAGGCGTCTTTCATTGAAACTAAGTCGATCATATCTCGAGAACGAGATGACGTACTCCTCTTAAATTTGGAACATTGTATCAGGGGTATATGACATTCTTGGAGGTGGCATACCATGCCAGCCGGACAAACAGTTCTCCTGTTACAGGCGTCTTTCATTGAAACTAAAGTCGATCATATCTCGAGAACGAGATGACGTACTCCTCTTAAATTTGGAACATTGTATCAGGGGTACATGACATTCTAGGAGGTGGCATGACATGCCAGGCAGACGAGCAGTTCTCCTGTTACAGGCGTCTTTCCTTAAAATTAAGTCCATCATATCTCGAGAACTAGAATGTATACTCCTCTTAAATTTGGAACATTGTATCAGGCGTACATGACATTCTAGGAGGTGGCATGGCATGCCAGGCAGACCAACAGTTCTCCTGTTACAGGCGTCTTTCCTTAAAAATTAAAGTCCATCATATCTCGAGAACTAGAAGACGTACTCCTCTGATATTTGGAACATTCTATCAGGGGTATATGACCTTCTTGGAGGTGGCATACTATGCCAGCCGGACAAACAGTTCTCCTACTACAGGCGTCTTTCCTTGAAACTAAGTCGATCATATCTCGAGAACGAGATGACGTACTCCTCTTAAATTTGGAACATTGTATCAGGGGTACATGACATTCTAGGAGGTGGCATGACATGCCAGGCAGACGAGCAGTTCTCCTGTTTACAGGCGTCTTTCCTTAAAATTAAAGTCCATCATATCTCGAGAACTTGAATGTATACTCCTCTTAAATTTGGAACATTGTATCAGGCGTACATGACATTCTAGGAGGTGGCATGGCATGCCATGCCAGGCAGACAACAAGTTCCTGTTTACAGGCGTCTTTCCTTAAAATTAAAAGTCCATCATATCTCGAGAACTAGAAGGTATACTCCTCTGATATTTGGAACATTCTATCAGGGGTATATGACCTTCTTGGAGGTGGCATACTATGCCAGCCGGACAAACAGTTCTCCTCCTACAGGCGTCTTTCTTTGAAACTAAGTCGATCATATCTCGAGAACGAGATGACGTACTCCTCTTAAATTTGGAACATTGTATCAGGGGTATATGACATTCTTGGAGGTGGCATACCATGCCAGCCGGACAAACAGTTCTCCTACTACAGGCGTCTTTCATTAAAACTAAAGTCCATCATATCTCGAGAACTAGAATGACGTACTCCTCTTAAATTTGGAACATTGTATCAGGCGTACATGACATTCTAGGAGGTGGCATGGCATGCCAGGCAGACCACAAGTTCTCCTGTTACAGGCGTCTTTCCTTAAAATTAAAGTCCATCATATCTCGAGAACTAGAAGGTATACTCCTCTGATATTTGGAACATTCTATCAGGGGTATATGACATTCTTGGAGGTGGCATACTATGCCAGCCGGACAAACAGTTCTCCTGTTACAGGCGTCTTTCTTTGAAACTTAAAGTCCATCATATCTCGAGAACTAGAAGGACGTACTCCTCTTAAATTTGGAACATTGTATCAGGGGTATATGACTTTCTTGGAGGTGGCATACCATGCCAGCCAGCCGGACAACAGTTCTCCTGTTACAGGCGTCTTTCCTTGAAATTAAAGTCCATCATATCTCGAGAACTAGAATGACGTACTCCTCTTAAATTTGGAACATTGTATCAGGGGTACATGACATTCTAGGAGGTGGCATGACATGCCATGCCAGCCAGACGACAGTTCTCCTGTTACAGGCGTCTTTCCTTAAAATTAAAGTCCATCATATCTCGAGAACTAGAATGTATACTCCTCTTAAATTTGGAACATTGTATCAGGCGTACATGACATTCTCTAGGAGGTGGCATGGCATGCCAGGCAGACCAACAGTTCTCCTGTTACAGGCGTCTTTCCTTAAAATTAAAGTCCATCATATCTCGAGAACTAGAAGGTATACTCCTCTGATATTTGGAACATTCTATCAGGGGTATATGACCTTCTTGGAGGTGGCATACCATGCCAGCCGGACAAACAGTTCTCCTGTTACAGGCGTCTTTCATTGAAACTAAGTCGATCATATCTCGAGAACGAGATGACGTACTCCTCTTAAATTTGGAACATTGTATCAGGCGTACATGACATTCTAGGAGGTGGCATGGCATGCCAGGCAGACCAACAGTTCTCCTGTTACAGGCGTCTTTCCTTAAAATTAAAGTCCATCATATCTCGAGAACTAGAAGGTATACTCCTCTGAAATTTGGAACATTCTATCAGGGGTATATGACATTCTAGGAGGTGGCATGGCATGCCAGCCAGACAAACAGTTCTCCTCCTACTACAGGCGTCTTTCCTTGAAAACTAGTCCATCATATCTCGAGAACGAGAATGACGTACTCCTCTTAAATTTGGAACATTGTATCAGGGGGTATATGACATTCTAGGAGGTGGCATACCATGCCAGCCAGACAAACAGTTCTCCTGTTACAGGCGTCTTTCCTTGAAACTAAAGTCCATCATATCTCGAGAACTAGATGACGTACTCCTCTTAAATTTGGAACATTGTATCAGGGGTACATGACATTCTAGGAGGTGGCATGACATGCCAGCAGACAAACAGTTCTCCTGTTACAGGCGTCTTTCCTTAAAAACTAAAGTCCATCATATCTCGAGAACTAGAATGTATACTCCTCTTAAATTTGGAACATTGTATCAGGGGTACATGACATTCTAGGAGGTGGCATGGCATGCCAGGCAGACCAAAAGTTCTCCTGTTACAGGCGTCTTTCCTTAAAATTAAAGTCCATCATATCTCGAGAACTAGAAGGTATACTCCTCTGATATTTGGAACATTCTATCAGGGGTATATGACCTTCTTGGAGGTGGCATGACATGCCAGCCGGACAAACAGTTCTCCTGTTACAGGCGTCTTTCCTTTGAAACTAAAGTCCATCATATCTCGAGAACTAGAATGTATACTCCTCTTAAATTTGGAACATTGTATCAGGGGTATATGATCTTTCTTGGGAGGTGGCATACCATGCCAGCCGGACAAAGTTCTCCTACTACAGGCGTCTTTCCTTTGAAACTAAGTCCATCATATCTCGAGAACGAGAACGTATACTCCTCTTAAATTTGGAACATTGTATCAGGGGTACATGACATTCTAGGAGGTGGCATGACATGCCAGCCAGACGAACAGTTCTCCTACTACAGGCGTCTTTCCTTAAAATTAAAGTCCATCATATCTCGAGAACTTGAATGTATACTCCTCTTAAATTTGGAACATTGTATCAGGCGTACATGACATTCTAGGAGGTGGCATGGCATGCCAGGCAGACCACAAGTTCTCCTGTTACAGGCGTCTTTCCTTAAAATTAAAGTCCATCATATCTCGAGAACTAGAAGGTATACTCCTCTTATATTTGGAACATTCTATCAGGGGTATATGACATTCTTGGAGGTGGCATGGCATGCCAGCCGGACAAACAGTTCTCCTGTTACAGGCGTCTTTCTTTTAAAACTAAAGTCCATCATATCTCGAGAACTAGAAGACGTACTCCCTCTTAAATTTGGAACATTGTATCAGGGGTACATGACATTCTAGGAGGTGGCATGACATGCCAGGCAGACTCCTGTTACAGTTCTCCTGTTACAGGCGTCTTTCCTTAAAATTAAAGTCCATTTTCGAGAATCCTCAGAAGGTATACCTCTGATATTTGGAACATTCCCTATCAGGGGTATATGACCTTCTTGGAGGTGGCATACTACGCCAGCCGGACAAACAGTTCTCCTCCCACAGGTCTTTCAGAAATCCAAGTCGATCATATCTTCGAGAACGAGGTGACGTACTCCTCTTTAAATTTGGAACATTGTATCAGGGGTATATGTCATTCTAGGAGGTGGCACATGACATGCCCGCAGACGAGCAGTACCTGTTACAGGCGTCTTCCTTAAAAATTAAAGTCCATCATATCTCGAGAACCTGAATGTATACTCCTCTTAAATTTGGAACATTGTATCAGGCGTACATGACGTTCTAGGTGGTGGCATGGCATTGCCACAGGCAGACCACAAAATTCCCCTGTTACAGGAGTCTTTCCTTAAAATTAAAATCCATCATATCTCGAGAACCAGAAGGTATACTCCTCTGATATTTGGAACATTCTATCAGGGGTATACAGACCTTCTTGGAGGTGGCATACTATGCCAGCCGGACAAACAGTTCTCCTCTACAGGCGTCTTTCTTTGAAACTAAGTCGATCATATCTCGAGAACGAGGTGACGTACTCCTCTTAAATTTGGAACATTGTATCAGGGGTATATGATCTTCTTGGAGGTGGCATACCATGTGCCAGCCGGACAATCAGTTCTCCTACTACAGGCGTCTTTCATTGAAACTAAGTCGATCATATCTCGAGAACGAGATGACGTACTCCTCTTAAATTTGGAACATTGTATCAGGGGTACATGACATTCTAGGAGGTGGCATGACATGCCAGGCAGACAGGCAGTTCTCCTGTTACAGGCGTCTTTCATTGAAACTAAAAGTCCATCATATCTCGAGAACTAGATGGTATACTCCTCTTAAATTTGGAACATTGTATCAGGCATATATGACATTCTAGGAGGTGGCATGGCATGCCAGGCAGACCAAAAGTTCCCCTGTTACAGGAGTCTTTCTTTAAAACTATAGTCCATCATATCTCGAGAACTAGAAGGGGTACTCCTCTGATATTTGGAACATTCTATCAGGGGTATATGACCTTCTTGGAGGTGGCATACTATTCCAGCCGGACAAACAGTTCTCCTCCTACAGGCGTCTGTCTTTGAAACTAAATCGATCATATCTCGAGAACGAGGTGACGTACTCCTCTTAAATTTGGAACATTGTATCAGGGGTATATGACATTCTTGGAGGTGGCATACCATGCCAGCCGGACAATCAGTTCTCCTCCTGCAGGCGTCTTTCTTTGAAATTAAGTCGATCATATCTCGAGAACGAGATGACGTACTCCTCTTAAATTTGGAACATTGTATCAGGGGTACATGACATTCTAGGAGGTGGCATGACCATGCCAGGCGGACAAACAGTTCTCCTGTTACAGGCGTCTTTCCTTAAAATTAAAGTCCATCATATCTCGAGAACTTGAATGTATACTCCTCTTATATTTGGAACATTCTATCAGGCGTATATGACATTCTAGGAGGTGGCATGACATGCCGGACAGAGGAATCAGTTCCCTGTTACAGGCGTCTTTCCTTAAAATTAAAGTCCATCATATCTTGAGAACTAGAATGTATACTCCTCTGATAAATTTGGAACATTCTATCAGGGGTATATGATATTCTTGGAGGTGGCATACTATGCCAGCCGGACAAACAGTTCTCCTCACTGCAGGCGTCTTTCTTTGAAACTAAAGTCGATCATATCTCGAGAACAAGGTGACGTACTCCTCTTAAATTTGGAAATATTGTATCAGGGGTATATGATCTTTTTGGAGGTGGCATACTATGCCAGCCGGACAAACAGTTCTCCCTACTACAGGCGTCTTTCATTGAAACTAAGTCGATCGCTATCTCGAGAACGAGATGACGTACTCCTCTTAAATTTGGAACATTGTATCAGGGGTACATGACATTCTAGGAGGTGGCATGACATGCCACAGCAGACAATCAGTTTCTCCTACTACAGGCGTCTTTCATTGAAACTAAAGTCCATCATATCTCGAGAACTAGATGACGTATACTCCTCTTAAATTTGGAACATTGTATCAAGGGTACATGACATTCTAGGAGGTGGCATGACATGCCAGCCAGACCACAAGTTCTCCTGTTACAGGCGTCTTTCCTTAAAATTAAAGTCCATCATATCTCGAGAACTTGAATGTATACTCCTCTTAAATTTGGAACATTGTATCAGGGGTATATGACCCTTCTAGGAGGGTGGAATACCATGCCAGCCGGACAAACAGTTCTCCTGTTACAGGCGTCTTTCTTTAAAACTTAAAGTCCATCATATCTCGAGAACTAGAATGTATACTCCTCTTAAATTTGGAACATTGTATCAGGGGTATATGACATTCTTGGAGGTGGCATGGCATGCCAGCCAGACAAACAGTTCTCCTGTTACAGGCGTCTTTCCTTTGAAACTAAAGTCCATCATATCTCGAGAACAAGAGGTGACGTACTCCTCTTAAATTTGGAACATTGTATCAGGGTATATGATAACTAGGAGGTGGCATGGCATGCCAGGCTGGAAAACAGTTCTCCTACTACAGGCGTCTTTCATTGAAACTAAAGTCCATCATATCTCGAGAACGAGAATCACTCCTCTTAAATTTGGAACATTGTATCAGGGTACATGACATTCTAGGAGGTGGCATGACATGCCAGGCAGACCAACAGTTCTCCTGTTACAGGCGTCTTTCCTTAAAATTAAAGTCCATCATATCTCGAGAACTAGAATGTATACTCCTCTTAAATTTGGAACATTCTATCAGGGGTACATGACATTCTAGGAGGTGGCATGGCATGCCAGGCAGACAACAAGTTCCCCTCCTAGAGGCGTCTTTCTTTGAAACTAAGTCCATCATATCTCGAGAACTAGAAGGTATACTCCTCTTAAATTTGGAACATTGTATCAGGGGTATATGACATTCTTGGAGGTGGCATGGCATACCATGCCAGCCGGACAAACAGTTCTCCTCCTACAGGCGTCTTTCCTTGAAACTATGTCGATCATATCTCGAGAACTAGAAAACGTACTCCTCTTAAATTTGGAACATTCTATCAGGGGTATATGACATTCTAGGAGGTGGCATGACATGCCAGCAGACAAACAGTTCTCCTGTTACAGGCGTCTTTCCTTAAAATTAAAAGTCCATCATATCTCGAGAACCTGAATGTACTCCTCTTAAATTTGGAACATTGTATCAGGCGTACATGACATTCTAGGAGGTGGCATGGCATGCCAGGCAGACCACAAGTTCCCCTGTTACAGGAGTCTTTCCTTAAAATTAAAGTCCATCATATCTCGAGAACTAGAAGGTATACTCCTCTGATATTTGGAACATTCTATCAGGGGTATATGACCTTCTTGGAGGTGGCATACTATGCCAGCCGGACAAACAGTTCTCCTCCTACAGGCGTCTTTCTTTGAAACTTATCTCGAGAACCTGAATGTATACTCCTCTTAAATTTGGAACATTGTATCAGGCGTACATGACGTTCTAGGTGGTGGCATGGCATGCCAGGCAGACCACAAGTTCCCCTGTTACAGGATTCTTTCCTTAAAATTAAAATCCATCATATCTCGGGAACTAGAAGGTATACTCCTCTGATATTTGGAACATTCTATCAGGGGTACATGACCTTCTTGGAGGTGGCATGCTATGCCAGCCGGACAAACAGTTCTCCTCATACAGGCGTCTTTCTTTGAAACTAAGTCGATCATATCTCGAGAACGAGGTGACGTACTCCTCTTAAATTTGGAACATTGTATCAGGGGTGTATGATCTTCTTGGAGGTGGCATACCATGCCAGCCGGACAATCAGTTCTCCTACTACAGGCGTCTTTCATTGAAACTAAGTCGATCATATCTCGAGAACGAGATGACGTACTCCTCTTAAATTTGGAACATTGTATCAGGGGTACATGACACTCTAGGAGGTGGCATGACATGCCACGCAGACGAGCAGTTCTCCTGTTACAGGCGTCTTTCATTGAAACTAAGTCGATCATATCTCGAGAACGAGATGACGTACTCCTCTTAAATTTGGAACATTGTATCAGGGGTACATGACATTATAGGAGGTGGCATGACATGCCACGCAGACGAGCAGTTCACCTGTTACAGGCGTCTTTCCTTAAAATTAAAGTCCATCATATCTCGAGAACTTGAATGTATACTCCTCTTAAATTTGGAACATTGTATCAGGCGTACATGACATTCTAGGAGATGGCATGGCATGCCAGGCAGACCACAAGTTCCCCTGTTACAGGAGTCTTTCCTTAAAAGTAAAGTCCATCATATCTCGAGAACTAGAAGGTATACTCCTCTGATATTTGGAACATTGTATCAGGGGTATATGATCTTCTTGGAGGTGGCATACCATGCCAACCGGACAAGCAGTTCTCCTACAACAGGCGTCTTTCATTGAAACTAAGTCGATCATATCTCGAGAACGAGATGACGTACTCCTCTTAAATTTGGAACATTGTATCAGGGGTACATGACATTCTAGGAGGTGGCACTACATGCCACGCAGACCAGCAGTTCTCCTGTTACAGGCGTCTTTCCTTAAAATTAAAGTCCATCATATCTCGAGAACTTGAATGTATACTCCTCTTAAATTTGGAACATTGTATCAGGCGTACATGACATTCTAGGAGGTGGCATGGCATGCCAGGCAGACCACAAGTTCCCCTGTTACAGGAGTCTTTCCTTAAAATTAATGTCCATCATATCTCGAGAACTAGAAGGTATACTCCTCTGATATTTGGAACATTCTATCATGGGTATATGACCTTCTTGGAGGTGGCATACTATGCCAGCCGGACAAACAGTTCTCCTCCTACAGGCGTCTTTCTTTGAAACTAAGTCGATCATATCTCGAGAACGAGGTGACGTACTCCTCTATAATTTGGAACTTTGTATCAGGGGTATTAGATCTTCTTGGAGGTTGCATACCATGCCAGCCGGACAAACAGTTCTCCTACTACAGGCGTCTCTCATTGAAACTAAGTCGATCATATCTCGAGAACGAGATGACGTACTCCTCTTAAATTTGGAACTTTGTATCAGGGGTACATGACATTCTAGGAGGTGGCATGACATGCCACGCAGACGAGCAGTTCTCCTGTTACAGGCGTCTTTCCTTAAAATTAAAGTCCACCATATCTCGAGAACTTGAATGTATACTCCTCTTAAATTTGGAACATTGTATCAGGCGTACATGACATTCTAGGAGGTGGCATGGCATGCCAGGCAGACCACAAGTTCCCCTGTTACAGGAGTCTTTCCTTAAAATTAAAGTCCATCATATCTCGAGAACTAGAAGGTATACTCCTCTAATATTTGGAACATTCTATCAGGGGTATATGACCTTCTTGGAGGTGGCATACTATGCCAGCCGGGCAAAGAGTTCTCCTCCTACAGGCGTCTTTCTTTGAAACTAAGTCGATCATATCTCGAGAACGAGGTGACGTACTCCTCTTAAATTTGGAACATTGTATCAGGGGTACATGACATTCTAGGAGGTGGCATGACATGCCTCGCAGACGAGCAGTTCTCCTGTTACAGGCGTCTTTCCATAAAATTAAAGTCCATCATATCTCGAGAACTTGAATGTATACTCCTCTTAAATTTGGAACATTGTATCAGGCGTACATGACATTCTTGGAGGTGGCATGGCATGCCAGGCAGACCACAAGTTCCCCTGTTACAGGAGTCTTTCCTTAAAATTAAAGTCCATCATATCTCGAGATCTAGCAGGTATACTCCTCTGATATTTGGAACATTCTATCAGGGGTATATGGCCTTCTTGGAGGTGGCATACTATGCCAGCCGGACAAACAGCTCTCCTCCTACAGGCGTCTTTCTTTGAAACTAAGTCGATCATATCTCGAGAACGAGGTGACGTACTCCTCTTAAATTTGGAACATTGTATCAGTGGTATATGATCTTCTTGGTGGTGGCATACCATGCCAGCCGGAAAAACAGTTCTCCTACTACAGGCGTCTTTCGTTGAAACTAAGTCGATCATATCTCGAGAACGAGATGACGTACTCCTCTTAAATTTGGAACATTGTATCAGGGGTACATGACATTCTAGGAGGTGGCATGACATGCCACGCAGACGAGCAGTTCTCCTGTTACAGGCGTCTTTCCTTAAAATTAAAGTCCATCATATCTCGAGAACTTGAATGTATACTCTTCTTAAATTTGGAACATTGTATCAGGCGTACATGACATTCACGGAGGTGGAATGGCATGCCAGGCAGACCAGAAGTTCCCCTGTTACAGGAGTCTTTCTTTAAAATTAAAGTCCATCATATCTCGAGAACTAGAAGGTATACTCCTCTGATATTTGGAACATTCTATCAGGGGTATATGACCTTCTTGGAGGTGGCATACTATGCCAGCCGGACAAACAGTTCTACTCCTACAGGCGTCTTTCTTTGAAACTAAGTCGATCATATCTCGAGAACGAGGTGACGTACTCCTCTTAAATTTGGAACATTGTATCAGGGGTATATGATCTTCTTGGAGGTGGCATACCATGGCAGCCGGAAAAACAGTTCTCCTACTACAGGCGTCTTTCATTGAAACTAAGTCCATCATATCTCGAGAACGAGATCACGGACTCCTCTTAAATTTGGAACATTGTATCAGGGGTACATGACATTCTAGGAGGTGGCATGACATGCCACGCAGACGATCAGTTCTCCTCTTACAGGCGTCTTTCCTTAAAATTAAAGTCCATCATATCTCGAGAACTTGAATGTATACTCCTCTTAAATTTGGAACATTGTATCAGGCGCACATGACATTCTAGGAGGTGGCATGGCATGCCAGGCAGACCACAAGTTCCCCTGTTAGAGGAGTCTTTCCTTAAAATTAAAGTCCATCATATCTCGAGAACTAGAAGGTAAACTCCTCTGATATTTGAAACATTCTATCAGGGGTATATGACCTGCTTTGGTGGTGGCATACTATGCCAGCCGGACAAACAGTTCTCCTCCTACAGGCGTCTTTCTTTGAAACTATGTCGATCATATCTCGAGAACGAGGTGCACGTACTCCTCTTAAATTTGGAACATTGTATCAGGGGTACATGACATTCTAGGAGGTGGCATGACATGCCTCGCAGACTAGCAGTTCTCCTGTTACAGGCGTCTTTCCTTAAAATTAAAGTCCATCGTATCTCGAGAACTTGAATGTATACTCCTCTTAAATTTGGAACATTGTATCAGGCGTACATGACATTCTAGGAGGTGGCATGGCATGCCAGGCAGACCACAAGTTCCCCTGTTACAGGAGTCTTTCCTTAAAACTAAAAGTCCATCATATCTCGAGAACTAGAAGGTATACTCCTCTGATATGTGGAACATTCTATCAGGGGTATATGACCTTCTTGGAGGTGGCATACTATGCCAGCCGGACAAACACTTCTCCTCCTACAGGCGTCTTTCTTTGAAACTAAGTCGATCATATCTCGAGAACGAGGTGACGTACTCCTCTTAAATTTGGAACATTGTATCAGGGGTATATGATCTTCTTGGAGGTGGCATACCATGCCAGCCGGACAAACAGTTCTCCTACTACAGGCGTCTTTCATTGAAACAAAGTCGATCATATATCGAGAACGAGATGACGTACTCCTCTTAAATTTGGAACACTGTATCAGGGGTACATGACATTCTAGGAGGTGGCATGACATGCCACGCGGACGAGCAGTTCTCCTGTTACAGGCGTCTTTCCTTAAAATTAAAGTCCATCATATCTCGAGAACTTGAATGTATACTCCTCTTAAATTTGGAACATTGTATCAGGCGTACATGACATTCTAGGAGGTGGCATGGCATGCCAGGCAGACCACAAGTTCACCTGTTACAGGAGTCTTTACATAAAAATTAAAGTCCATCATATCTCGAGAACTAGAAGGTATACTCCTCTGATATTTGGAACATTCTATCAGGGGTATATGACCTTCTTGGAGGTGGCATACTACGCCAGCCGGACAAACAGTTCTCCTCCTACAGGCGTCTTTCTTTGAAACTAAGTCGATCATATCTCGATAACGAGGTGACGTACTCCTCTTAAATTTGGAACATTGTATCAGGGGTACATGTCATTCTAGGAGGTGGCATGACATGCCACGCAGACGAGCAGTTCTCCTGTTACAGGCGTCTTTCCTTAAAATTAAAGTCCATCATATCTCGAGAACATGAATGTATACTCCTCTTAAATTTAGAACATTGTATCAGGCGTACATGACATTCTAGGAGGTGGCATGGCATGCCAGGCAGACCACAAGTTCCCCTGATACAGGAGTCTTTCCTAAAATTAAAGTCCATCATATCTCGAGAACTAGAAGGTATACTCCTCTGATATTTGGAACATTCTATCAGGGGTATATGACCTTCTTGGAGGTGGCATACTACGCCAGCCGGACAAACAGTTCCCCTCCTACAGGCGTCCTTCTTTGAAACTAAGTCGATCATATCTCGAGAACCAGGTGATGTACTCCTCTCAAATTTGGAACATTGTATCAGGGGTATATGATCTTCTTGGAGGTGGTATACCATGCCAGCCGGACAAACAGTTCTCCTACTACAGGCGTCTATCATTGAAACTAAGTCGATCATATCTCGAGAACGAGATGACGTACTCCTCTTACATTTGGAACATTGTATCAGGGGTACATGACATTCTAGGAGGTGGCATGACATGCCACGCAGACGAGCAGTTCTCCTGTTACAGGCGTCTTTCCTTAAAATTAAAGTCCATCATATCTCGAGAACATGAATGTATACTCCTCTTAAATTTAGAACATTGTATCAGGCGTACATGACATTCTAGGAGGTGGCATGGCATGCCAGGCAGACCACAAGTTCCCTGATACAGGAGTCTTTCCTTAAAATTAAAGTCCATCATATCTCGAGAACTAGAAGGTATACTCCTCTGATATTTGGAACATTCTATCAGGGGTATATGACCTTCTTGGAGGTGGCATACTACGCCAGCCGGACAAACAGTTCTCCTCCTACAGGCGTCTTTCTTTGAAACTAAGTCGATCATATCTCGAGAACGAGGTGACGTACTCCTCTTAAATTTGGAACATTGTATCAGGGGTACATGTCATTCTAGGAGGTGGCATGACATGCCTCGCAGACGAGCAGTACTCCTGTTACAGGCGTCTTTCCTTAAAATTAAAGTCCATCATATCTCGAGAACTTGAATGTATACTCCTCTTAAATTTGGAACATTGTATCAGGCGTACATGACGTTTTAGGAGGTGGCATGGCATGCCAGGCAGACCACAAGTTCACCTATTACAGGAGTCTTTACTTAAAATTAAAGTCCATCATATCTCGAGAACTAGAAGGTATAATCCTCTGATATTTGGAACATTCTATCAGGGGCATATGACCTTCTTGGAGGTGGCATACTATGCCAGCCGGACAAACAGTTCTCCTCCTACAGGCGTCCTTCTTTGAAACTAAGTCGATCATATCTCGAGAACGAGGTGATGTACTCCTCTCAAATTTGGAACATTGTATCAGGGGTATATGATCTTCTTGGAGGTGGCATACCATGCCAGCCGGACAAACAGTTCTCCTACTACAGGCGTCTATCATTAAAACTAAGTCGATCATATCTCGAGAACGAGATGACGTACTCCTCTTACATTTGGAACATTGTATCAGTGGTATATGATCTTCTTGGTGGTGGCATACCATGCCAGCCGGAAAAACAGTTCTCCTACTACAGGCGTCTTTCGTTGAAACTAAGTCGATCATATCTCGAGAACGAGATGACGTACTCCTCTTAAATTTGGAACATTGTATCAGGCGTACATGACATTCACGGAGGTGGAATGGCATGCCAGGCAGACCAGAAGTTCCCCTGTTACAGGAGTCTTTCTTTAAAATTAAAGTCCATCATATCTCGAGAACTAGAAGGTATACTCCTCTGATATTTGGAACATTCTATCAGGGTATATGACCTTCTTGGAGGTGGCATACTATGCCAGCCGGACAAACAGTTCTACTCCTACAGGCGTCTTTCTTTGAAACTAAGTCGATCATATCTCGAGAACGAGGTGACGTACTCCTCTTAAATTTGGAACATTGTATCAGGGGTATATGATCTTCTTGGAGGTGGCATACCATGGCAGCCGGAAAAACAGTTCTCCTACTACAGGCGTCTTTCATTGAAACTAAGTCCATCATATCTCGAGAACGAGATCACGGACTCCTCTTAAATTTGGAACATTGTATCAGGGGTACATGACATTCTAGGAGGTGGCATGACATGCCACGCAGACGATCAGTTCTCCTCTTACAGGCGTCTTTCCTTAAAATTAAAGTCCATCATATCTCGAGAACTTGAATGTATACTCCTCTTAAATTTGGAACATTGTATCAGGCGCACATGACATTCTAGGAGGTGGCATGGCATGCCAGGCAGACCACAAGTTCCCCTGTTAGAGGAGTCTTTCCTTAAAATTAAAGTCCATCATATCTCGAGAACTAGAAGGTAAACTCCTCTGATATTTGAAACATTCTATCAGGGGTATATGACCTGCTTGGTGGTGGCATACTATGCCAGCCGGACAAACAGTTCTCCTCCTACAGGCGTCTTTCTTTGAAACTATGTCGATCATATCTCGAGAACGAGGTGCACGTACTCCTCTTAAATTTGGAACATTGTATCAGGGTACATGACATTCTAGGAGGTGGCATGACATGCCTCGCAGACTAGCAGTTCTCCTGTTACAGGCGTCTTTCCTTAAAATTAAAGTCCATCGTATCTCGAGAACTTGAATGTATACTCCTCTTAAATTTGGAACATTGTATCAGGCGTACATGACATTCTAGGAGGTGGCATGGCATGCCAGGCAGACCACAAGTTCCCCTGTTACAGGAGTCTTTCCTTAAAACTAAAGTCCATCATATCTCGAGAACTAGAAGGTATACTCCTCTGATATGTGGAACATTCTATCAGGGGTATATGACCTTCTTGGAGGTGGCATACTATGCCAGCCGGACAAACACTTCTCCTCCTACAGGCGTCTTTCTTTGAAACTAAGTCGATCATATCTCGAGAACGAGGTGACGTACTCCTCTTAAATTTGGAACATTGTATCAGGGGTATATGATCTTCTTGGAGGTGGCATACCATGCCAGCCGGACAAACAGTTCTCCTACTACAGGCGTCTTTCATTGAAACAAAGTCGATCATATATCGAGAACGAGATGACGTACTCCTCTTAAATTTGGAACACTGTATCAGGGGTACATGACATTCTAGGAGGTGGCATGACATGCCACGCGGACGAGCAGTTCTCCTGTTACAGGCGTCTTTCCTTAAAATTAAAGTCCATCATATCTCGAGAACTTGAATGTATACTCCTCTTAAATTTGGAACATTGTATCAGGCGTACATGACATTCTAGGAGGTGGCATGGCATGCCAGGCAGACCACAAGTTCACCTGTTACAGGAGTCTTTACATAAAATTAAAGTCCATCATATCTCGAGAACTAGAAGGTATACTCCTCTGATATTTGGAACATTCTATCAGGGGTATATGACCTTCTTGGAGGTGGCATACTACGCCAGCCGGACAAACAGTTCTCCTCCTACAGGCGTCTTTCTTTGAAACTAAGTCGATCATATCTCGATAACGAGGTGACGTACTCCTCTTAAATTTGGAACATTGTATCAGGGGTACATGTCATTCTAGGAGGTGGCATGACATGCCACGCAGACGAGCAGTTCTCCTGTTACAGGCGTCTTTCCTTAAAATTAAAGTCCATCATATCTCGAGAACATGAATGTATACTCCTCTTAAATTTAGAACATTGTATCAGGCGTACATGACATTCTAGGAGGTGGCATGGCATGCCAGGCAGACCGCAAGTTCCCCTGATACAGGAGTCTTTCCCTAAAATTAAAGTCCATCATATCTCGAGAACTAGAAGGTATACTCCTCTGATATTTGGAACATTCTATCAGGGGTATATGACCTT
The DNA here is from genome assembly GCA_032399605.1 of Melipona beecheii. Classification (NCBI taxonomy): domain Eukaryota; kingdom Metazoa; phylum Arthropoda; class Insecta; order Hymenoptera; family Apidae; genus Melipona; species Melipona beecheii. The sequence continues at coordinate 14,196 of JAUCMO010000197.1, read as the reverse complement.
CTTGGAGGTGGCATACTACGCCAGCCGGACAAACAGTTCCCCTCCTACAGGCGTCCTTCTTTGAAACTAAGTCGATCATATCTCGAGAACCAGGTGATGTACTCCTCTCAAATTTGGAACATTGTATCAGGGGTATATGATCTTCTTGGAGGTGGTATACCATGCCAGCCGGACAAACAGTTCTCCTACTACAGGCGTCTATCATTGAAACTAAGTCGATCATATCTCGAGAACGAGATGACGTACTCCTCTTACATTTGGAACATTGTATCAGGGGTACATGACATTCTAGGAGGTGGCATGACATGCCACGCAGACGAGCAGTTCTCCTGTTACAGGCGTCTTTCCTTAAAATTAAAGTCCATCATATCTCGAGAACATGAATGTATACTCCTCTTAAATTTAGAACATTGTATCAGGCGTACATGACATTCTAGGAGGTGGCATGGCATGCCAGGCAGACCACAAAGTTCCCCTGATACAGGAGTCTTTCCTTAAAATTAAAGTCCATCATATCTCGAGAACTAGAAGGTATACTCCTCTGATATTTGGAACATTCTATCAGGGGTATATGACCTTCTTGGAGGTGGCATACTACGCCAGCCGGACAAACAGTTCTCCTCCTACAGGCGTCTTTCTTTGAAACTAAGTCGATCATATCTCGAGAACGAGGTGACGTACTCCTCTTAAATTTGGAACATTGTATCAGGGGTACATGTCATTCTAGGAGGTGGCATGACATGCCTCGCAGACGAGCAGTACTCCTGTTACAGGCGTCTTTCCTTAAAATTAAAGTCCATCATATCTCGAGAACTTGAATGTATACTCCTCTTAAATTTGGAACATTGTATCAGGCGTACATGACGTTCTAGGAGGTGGCATGGCATGCCAGGCAGACCACAAGTTCACCTATTACAGGAGTCTTTACTTAAAAATAAGTCCATCATATCTCGAGAACTAGAAGGTATAATCCTCTGATATTTGGAACATTCTATCAGGGGCATATGACCTTCTTGGAGGTGGCATACTATGCCAGCCGGACAAACAGTTCTCCTCCTACAGGCGTCCTTCTTTGAAACTAAGTCGATCATATCTCGAGAACGAGGTGATGTACTCCTCTCAAATTTGGAACATTGTATCAGGGGTATATGATCTTCTTGGAGGTGGCATACCATGCCAGCCGGACAAACAGTTCTCCTACTACAGGCGTCTATCATTAAAACTAAGTCGATCATATCTCGAGAACGAGATGACGTACTCCTCTTACATTTGGAACATTGTATCAGGCGTACATGACATTCTAGGAGGTGGCATGGCATGCCAGGCAGACCACAAGTTCCCCTGTTACAGGAGTCTTTCCTTAAAATTAAAGTCCATCATATCTCGAGAACTAGAAGGTATACCCCTCTGATATTTGGAACATTCTATCAGGGGTATATGACCTTCTTGGAGGTGGCATACTATGCCAGCCGGACAAACAGTTCTCCTCCTACAGGCGTCTTTCTTTTAAAACTAAAGTCGATCATATCTCGAGAACGAGAATGACGTACTCCTCTTAAATTTGGAACATTGTATCAGGGGTACATGACATTCTAGGAGGTGGCATGGCATGCCAGGCAGACCACAAGATCCCCTGTTACAGGAGTCTTTCCTTAAAATTAAAGTCGATGATATCTCGAGAACGAGGTAACGTACTCCTCTTAAATTTGGAACATTGTATCAGGGGTATATGATCTTCTTGGAGGTGGCATACCATGCCAGCCGGACATTCAGTTCTCCTACTACAGGCGTCTTTCATTGTAACTAAGTCGATCATATCTCGAGAACGAGATGACGTACTCCTCTTAAATTTGGAACATTGTATCAGGGGTACATGACATTCTAGGAGGTGGCATGACATGCCACGCAGACGAGCAGTTCTCCTGTTACAGGCGTCTTTCCTTAAAATTAAAGTCCATCATATCTCGAGAACTTGAATGTATACTCCTCTTAAATTTGGAACATTGTATCAGGCGTACATGACATTCTAGGAGGTGGCATGGCATGCCAGGCAGACCACTAGTTCCCCTGTTACAGGAGTCTTTCCTTAAAATTAAAGTCCATCATATCTCGAGAACTAGAATGTATACTCCTCTGATATTTGGAACATTCTATCAGGGGTATAGGACCTTCTTGGAGGTGGCATACTATGCCAGCCGGACAAACAGTTCTCCTCCTACAGGCGTCTTTCTTTGAAACTAAGTCGATCAAATCTCGAGAACGAGGTGACGTACTCCTCTTAAATTTGGAACATTGTATCAGGGGTAAATGATCTTCTTGGAGGTGGCATACCATGCTAGCCGGACAAACAGTTCTCCTACTACAGGCGTCTATCATTGAAACTAAGTCGATCATATCTCGAGAACGAGATGACGCACTCCTCTTAAATTTGGAACATTGTATCAGGGGTACATGACATTCTAGGAGGTGGCATGACATGCCACGCAGACGAGCAGTTCTCCTGTTACAGGCGTCGTTCCTTAAAATTAAAGTCCATCATATCTCGAGAACTTGAATGTATACTCCTCTTAAATTTGGAACATTGTATCAGGCGTACATGACATTCTAGGAGGTGGCATGGCATGCCAGGCAGACCACAAGTTCCCCTGTTACAGGAGTCTTACCTTAAAATTAAAGTCCATCATATCTCGAGAACTAGAAGGTATACTCCTCTGATATTTTGAACATTCTATCAAGGGTATATGACCTTCTTGGTGGTGGCATACTATGCCAGCCGGACAAACAGTTCTCCTCCTACAGGCGTCTTTCTTTGAAACTATGTCGATCATATCTCGAGAACGAGGTTACGTACTCCTCTTAAATTTGGAAAAATGTATCAGGGGTACATGACATTCTAGGAGGTGGCATGACATGCCTCGCAGACGAGCAGTTCTCCTGTTACAGGCGTCTTTCCTTAAAATTAAAGTCCATCGTATCTCGAGAACCTGAATGTATACTCCTCTTAAATTTGGAACATTGTATCAGGCGTACATGACGTTCTAGGTGGTGGCATGGCATGCCAGGCAGACCACAAGTTCCCCTGTTACAGGATTCTTTCCTTAAAATTAAAATCCATCATATCTCGGGAACTAGAAGGTATACTCCTCTGATATTTGGAACATTCTATCAGGGGTACATGACCTTCTTGGAGGTGGCATGCTATGCCAGCCGGACAAACAGTTCTCCTCATACAGGCGTCTTTCAAACTAAGTCGATCATATCTCGAGAACGAGGTGACGTACTCCTCTTAAATTTGGAACATTGTATCAGGGGTGTATGATCTTCTTGGAGGTGGCATACCATGCCAGCCGGACAATCAGTTCTCCTACTACAGGCGTCTTTCATTGAAACTAAGTCGATCATATCTCGAGAACGAGATGACGTACTCCTCTTAAATTTGGAACATTGTATCAGGGGTACATGACATTCTAGGAGGTGGCATGACATGCCAGGCAGACGAGCAGTTCTCCTGTTACAGGCGTCTTTCATTGAAATTAAAGTCCATCATATCTCGAGAACTAGAATGTATACCTCTTAAATTTGGAACATTGTATCAGGGGTACATGACATTCTAGGAGGTGGCATGGCATGCCAGGCAGACCACAAACAGTTCTCCTGTTACAGGCGTCTTTCCTTAAAATTAAAGTCCATCATATCTCGAGAACTAGAATGTATACTCCTCTTAAATTTGGAACATTCTATCAGGGGTATATGACCTTCTTGGAGGTGGCATACTATGCCAGGCAGACAAAAGTTCTCCTGTTACAGGCGTCTTTCTTTGAAACTAAGTCGATCATATCTCGAGAACTAGAATGTATACTCCTCTGATAAATTTGGAACATTGTATCAGGGGTATATGACATTCTTGGAGGTGGCATACCATGCCAGCCGGACAAGCAGTTCTCCTACTACAGGCGTCTTTCATTGAAACTAAAGTCCATCATATCTCGAGAACTAGATGACGTACTCCTCTTAAATTTGGAACATTGTATCAGGGGTACATGACATTCTAGGAGGTGGCATGACATGCCAGGCAGACCAACAAGTTCTCCTACTACAGGCGTCTTTCCTTAAAATTAAAGTCCATCATATCTCGAGAACTAGAATGATATACTCCTCTTAAATTTGGAACATTGTATCAGGCGTATATGACATTCTAGGAGGTGGCATGGCATGCCAGGCAGACCACAAGTTCTCCTGTTACAGGCGTCTTTCCTTAAAATTAAAGTCCATCATATCTCGAGAACTAGAATGTATACTCCTCTGATATTTGGAACATTCTATCAGGGGTATATGACATTCTAGGAGGTGGCATACTATGCCAGGCGGACAAACAGTTCTCCTCCTACAGGCGTCTTTCATTGAAACTAAAGTCGATCATATCTCGAGAACTAGAATGTATACTCCTCTTAAATTTGGAACATTGTATCAGGGGTATATGACCTTCTTGGAGGTGGCATACCATGCCAGCAGACAAACAGTTCTCCTGTTACAGGCGTCTTTCCTTGAAATTAAAAGTCCATCATATCTCGAGAACTAGAATGTATACTCCTCTTAAATTTGGAACATTGTATCAGGCGTACATGACATTCTAGGAGGTGGCATGACATGGCACCCAGGCAGACACAAGTTCTCCTGTTACAGGCGTCTTTCCTTAAAATTAAAGTCCATCATATCTCGAGAACTAGAATGTATACTCCTCTTAAATTTGGAACATTCTATCAGGGGTACATGACATTCTAGGAGGTGGCATGGCATGCCAGGCAGACAAACAGTTCTCCTGTTACAGGCGTCTTTCCTTAAAAACTAAAGTCCATCATATCTCGAGAACTAGAATGTATACTCCTCTTAAAATTTGGAACATTGTATCAGGCGTACATGACATTCTAGGAGGTGGCATGACATGCCAGGCAGACAAACAGTTCTCCTGTTACAGGCGTCTTTCCTTAAACTAAAGTCCATCATATCTCGAGAACTAGAAGACGTACTCCTCTGAATTTGGAACATTGTATCAGGGGTATATGACCTTCTTGGAGGTGGCATACTATGCCAGCCGGACAAACAGTTCTCCTACTACAGGCGTCTTTCATTGAAACTAAGTCGATCATATCTCGAGAACGAGATGACGTACTCCTCTTAAATTTGAACATTGTATCATTTTACATGACATTCTAGGAGGTGGCATGGCATGCCAGCCGGACAAGTTCTCCTGTTACAGGCGTCTTTCTTTGAAACTAAGTCGATCATATCTCGAGAACTAGAATGATTCTTTCCTTGACTCCTCTTAAATTTGGAACATTGTATCAGGCGTACATGACATTCTAGGAGGTGGCATGGCATGCCAGGCAGACCACAAGTTCTCCTGTTACAGGCGTCTTTCCTTAAAATTAAAGTCCATCATATCTCGAGAACTAGAATGTATACTCCTCTGATATTTGGAACATTGTATCAGGCGTATATGACATTCTAGGAGGTGGCATGGCATGCCAGGCAGACCACAAGTTCTCCTGTTACAGGCGTCTTTCCTTAAAATTAAAGTCCATCATATCTCGAGAACTAGAATGTATACTCCTCTTAAATTTGGAACATTGTATCAGGGTATATGACATTCTAGGAGGTGGCATGACATGACAGGCAGACCAGCAGTTCTCCTGTTACAGGCGTCTTTCCTTAAAATTAAAGTCCATCATATCTCGAGAACTAGAATGTATACTCCTCTTAAATTTGGAACATTGTATCAGGGGTACATGACATTCTAGGAGGTGGCATGGCATGCCAGGCAGACCACAAGTTCTCCTGTTACAGGCGTCTTTCCTTGAAAATTAAAGTCCATCATATCTCGAGAACTAGAATGTATACTCCTCTTAAATTTGGAACATTGTATCAGGGGTACATGACATTCTAGGAGGTGGCATGGCATGCCAGGCAGACCACAGTTCTCCTGTTACAGGCGTCTTTCCTTAAAATTAAAGTCCATCATATCTCGAGAACTAGAATGTATACTCCTCTTAAATTTGGAACATTGTATCAGGCGTATATGACATTCTAGGAGGTGGCATGGCATGCCAGGCAGACAAACAGTTCTCCTGTTACAGGCGTCTTTCCTTAAAATTAAGTCCATCATATCTCGAGAACTAGAACGTATACTCCTCTTAAATTTGGAACATTGTATCAGGGGTACATGACATTCTAGGAGGTGGCATGGCATGCCAGCCAGACCACAGTTCTCCTGTTACAGGCGTCTTTCCTTGAAACTAAGTCCATCATATCTCGAGAACGAGATGACGTACTCCTCTTAAATTTGGAACATTGTATCAGGCGTACATGACATTCTAGGAGGTGGCATGGCATGCCAGGCAGACCACAAGTTCTCCTGTTACAGGCGTCTTTCCTTAAAATTAAAGTCCATCATATCTCGAGAACTAGAATGTATACTCCTCTTAAATTTGGAACATTGTATCAGGCGTACATGACATTCTAGGAGGTGGCATGGCATGCCAGGCAGACCACAAGTTCTCCTGTTACAGGCGTCTTTCCTTAAAATTAAAGTCCATCATATCTCGAGAACTAGAATGTATACTCCTCTGAAATTTGGAACATTCTATCAGGCATACATGACATTCTAGGAGGTGGCATACATGCCAGCCAGACCAACAGTTCTCCTGTTACAGGCGTCTTTCCTTGAAACTAAAGTCCATCATATCTCGAGAACTAGAACGTATACTCCTCTTAAATTTGGAACATTGTATCAGGGGTACATGACATTCTAGGAGGTGGCATGGCATGCCAGGCAGACCACAAGTTCTCCTGTTACAGGCGTCTTTCCTTAAAATTAAAGTCCATCATATCTCGAGAACTAGAATGTATACTCCTCTTAAATTTGGAACATTGTATCAGGGGTACATGACATTCTAGGAGGTGGCATGGCATGCCAGGCAGACCAACAAGTTCTCCTGTTACAGGCGTCTTTCCTTGAAATTAAAGTCCATCATATCTCGAGAACTAGAATGTATACTCCTCTTAAATTTGGAACATTGTATCAGGCGTACATGACATTCTAGGAGGTGGCATGGCATGCCAGGCAGACCACAAGTTCTCCTGTTACAGGCGTCTTTCCTTAAAATTAAAGTCCATCATATCTCGAGAACTAGAATGTACTCCTCTTAAATTTGGAACATTGTATCAGGGGTATATGACATTCTAGGAGGTGGCATGGCATGCCAGGCAGACCACAGTTCTCCTGTTACAGGCGTCTTTCCTTAAAATTAAAGTCCATCATATCTCGAGAACTAGAATGTATACTCCTCTTAAATTTGGAACATTGTATCAGGCGTACATGACATTCTAGGAGGTGGCATGGCATGCCAGGCAGACCACAAGTTCTCCTGTTACAGGCGTCTTTCCTTAAAATTAAAGTCCATCATATCTCGAGAACTAGAATGTATACTCCTCTTAAATTTGGAACATTCTATCAGGGGTACATGACATTCTAGGAGGTGGCATGGCATGCCAGGCAGACAAACAGTTCTCCTGTTACAGGCGTCTTTCCTTAAAACTAAGTCCATCATATCTCGAGAACTAGATGACGTACTCCTCTTAAATTTGGAACATTGTATCAGGGGTACATGACATTCTAGGAGGTGGCATGACATGCCAGGCAGACAAAGCAGTTCTCCTGTTACAGGCGTCTTTCCTTAAAATTAAAGTCCATCATATCTCGAGAACTAGAATGTATACTCCTCTTAAATTTGGAACATTGTATCAGGGGTACATGACATTCTAGGAGGTGGCATGGCATGCCAGGCAGACCACAAGTTCTCCTGTTACAGGCGTCTTTCCTTAAAATTAAAGTCCATCATATCTCGAGAACTAGAATGTATACTCCTCTTAAATTTGGAACATTGTATCAGGGGTACATGACATTCTAGGAGGTGGCATGGCATGCCAGGCAGACCACAAGTTCTCCTGTTACAGGCGTCTTTCCTTAAAATTAAAGTCCATCATATCTCGAGAACTAGAATGTATACTCCTCTTAAATTTGGAACATTGTATCAGGGGTACATGACATTCTAGGAGGTGGCATGGCATGCCAGGCAGACAAACAGTTCTCCTGTTACAGGCGTCTTTCCATTAAAACTAAAGTCCATCATATCTCGAGAACTAGAACGTATACTCCTCTTAAATTTGGAACATTGTATCAGGGGTATATGACATTCTAGGAGGTGGCATGGCATGCCAGGCGGACAAGCAGTTCTCCTACTACAGGCGTCTTTCCTTAAAATTAAAGTCCATCATATCTCGAGAACTAGAATGTATACTCCTCTTAAATTTGGAACATTGTATCAGGCGTACATGACATTCTAGGAGGTGGCATGGCATGCCAGGCAGACCAAAAGTTCTCCTGTTACAGGCGTCTTTCCTTAAAATTAAAGTCCATCATATCTCGAGAACTAGAATGTATACTCCTCTTAGAATTTGGAACATTGTATCAGGCGTACATGACATTCTAGGAGGTGGCATGGCATGCCAGGCAGACCACAAAGTTCTCCTGTTACAGGCGTCTTTCCTTAAAATTAAAGTCCATCATATCTCGAGAACTAGAACGTATACTCCTCTGATATTTGGAACATTCTATCAGGGGTATATGACATTCTTGGAGGTGGCATACTATGCCAGCCGGACAAACAGTTCTCCTGTTACAGGCGTCTTTCCTTAAAACTAAAGTCCATCATATCTCGAGAACTAGATGACGTATACTCCTCTTAAATTTGGAACATTGTATCAGGGGTATATGACATTCTAGGAGGTGGCATGACATGCCAGGCAGACAAACAGTTCTCCTGTTACAGGCGTCTTTCATTAAAATTAAAGTCCATCATATCTCGAGAACTAGAGATGTATACTCCTCTTAAATTTGGAACATTGTATCAGGCGTACATGACATTCTAGGAGGTGGCATGGCATGCCAGGCAGACCAGCAGTTCTCCTGTTACAGGCGTCTTTCCTTAAAATTAAAGTCCATCATATCTCGAGAACTAGAATGTATACTCCTCTTAAATTTGGAACATTGTATCAGGCGTACATGACATTCTAGGAGGTGGCATGGCATGCCAGGCAGACCACAAGTTCTCCTGTTACAGGCGTCTTTCCTTAAAATTAAAGTCCATCATATCTCGAGAACGACCTTCTAGGAGGTGGCATGACATGCCAGGCAGACAAACAGTTCTCCTACTACAGGCGTCTTTCATTAAAACTAAAGTCCATCATATCTCGAGAACTAGATGACGTACTCCTCTTAAATTTGGAACATTGTATCAGGCGTACATGACATTCTAGGAGGTGGCATGACATGACAGGCAGACGAGCAGTTCTCCTGTTACAGGCGTCTTTCCTTAAAATTAAAGTCCATCATATCTCGAGAACTAGAACGTATACTCCTCTGAAATTTGGAACATTCTATCTGGGGTATATGACCTTCTAGGAGGTGGCATACTATACCAGCCAGACAAACAGTTCTCCTACTACAGGCGTCTTTCATTGAAACTAAGTCGATCATATCTCGAGAACTAGATGACGTACTCCTCTTAAATTTGGAACATTGTATCAGGCGTACATGACATTCTAGGAGGTGGCATGACATGCCGGGCAGACCATCAAGTTCTCCTGTTACAGGCGTCTTTCCTTAAAATTAAAGTCCATCATATCTCGAGAACTAGAAGACGTATACTCCTCTTAAATTTGGAACATTCTATCAGGGGTACATGACATTCTTGGAGGTGGCATGGCATGCCAGGCAGACAACAAGTTCTCCTGTTACAGGCGTCTTTCCTTAAAATTAAAGTCCATCATATCTCGAGAACTAGAATGTATACTCCTCTTAAATTTGGAACATTGTATCAGGCGTACATGACATTCTAGGAGGTGGCATGACATGCCAGGCAGACCACAAGTTCTCCTGTTACAGGCGTCTTTCCTTAAAATTAAAGTCCATCATATCTCGAGAACTAGAATGTATACTCCTCTTAAAATTTGGAACATTGTATCAGGCGTACATGACATTCTAGGAGGTGGCATGGCATGCCAGGCAGACCACAAGTTCTCCTGTTACAGGCGTCTTTCCTTAAAATTAAAGTCCATCATATCTCGAGAACTAGAATGTATACTCCTCTTAAATTTGGAACATTGTATCAGGCGTACATGACATTCTAGGAGGTGGCATGGCATGCCAGGCAGACCACAAGTTCTCCTGTTACAGGCGTCTTTCCTTAAAATTAAAGTCCATCATATCTCGAGAACTAGAACGTATACTCCTCTGATATTTGGAACATTCTATCTGAGGTATATGACCTTCTTGGAGGTGGCATACTATGCCAGCCGGACAAACAGTTCTCCTACTACAGGCGTCTTTCATTGAAACTAAGTCGATCATATCTCGAGAACGAGAGATGACGTACTCCTCTTAAATTTGGAACATTGTATCAGGGGTACATGACATTCTAGGAGGTGGCATGACATGACAGGCAGACAGCAGTTCTCCTGTTACAGGCGCCTTTCCTTAAAATTAAAGTCCATCATATCTCGAGAACTAGAATGTATATACTCCTCTTAAATTTGGAACATTGTATCAGGCGTACATGACATTCTAGGAGGTGGCATGGCATGCCAGGCAGACCACAAGTTCTCCTGTTACAGGCGTCTTTCCTTAAAATTAAAGTCCATCATATCTCGAGAACTAGAATGTATACTCCTCTTAAATTTGGAACATTGTATCAGGCGTACACTTGACATTCTAAGGAGGTGGCATGGCATGCCAGGCAGACCACAAGTTCTCCTGTTACAGGCGTCTTTCCTTAAAAACTAAAGTCCATCATATCTCGAGAACTAGAACGTATACTCCTCTTAAATTTGGAACATTCTATCTGGGGTATATGACCTTCTTGGGGTGACATACTATGCCAGCCGGACAAACAGTTCTCCTGTACAGGCGTCTTTCCTTGAAATTAAAGTCCATCATATCTCGAGAACTGGATGACGTACTCCTCTTAAATTTGGAACATTGTATCAGGCGTACATGACATTTCTAGGAGGTGGCATGACATGCCAGGCAGACCAAAATTTCTCCTGTTACAGGCGCCTTTCCTTAAAATTAAAGTCCATCATATCTCCGAGAACTAGAACGTATACTCCTCTTAAATTTGGAACATTGTATCAGGCGTACATGACATTCTAGGAGGTGGCACATGGCATGCCAGGCAGACCACAAGTTCTCCTGTTACAGGCGTCTTTCCTTAAAATTAAAGTCCATCATATCTCGAGAACTAGAATGTATACTCCTCTTAAATTTGGAACATTGTATCAGGCGTACATGACATTCTAGGAGGTGGCATGACATGGGCAGACCACAAGTTCTCCTGTACAGGCGTCTTTCCTTAAAATTAAAGTCCATCATATCTCGGAAACTAGAATGTATACTCCTCTTAAATTTGGAACATTGTATCTGGGGTATATGACATTCTAGGATGTGGCATGACATGCCAGGCAGACAAACAATTCTCCTACTACAGGCGTCTTTCCTTGAAACTTAAGTCCATCTGTATCTCGAGAACTAGAGATGCTAGACTCCTCTTAAATTTGGAACATTGTATCAGGGGTACATGACATTCTAGGAGGTGGCATGGCATGCCAGGCAGACCACAAGTTCTCCTGTTACAGGCGTCTTTCCTTAAAATTAAAGTCCATCATATCTCGAAGAACTAGAATGTATACTCCTCTTAAATTTGAACATTGTATCAGGCGTACATGACATTCTAGGAGGTGGCATGGCATGCCAGGCAGACCACAAGTTCTCCTGTTACAGGCGTCTTTCCTTAAAATTAAAGTCCATCATATCTCGAGAACTAGAATGTATACTCCTCTGATATTTTGGACATTCTATCAGGGGTATATGACCTTCTTGGAGGTGGCATACTATGCCAGCCAGACAAACAGTTCTCCTCTACAGGCGTCTTTCATTGAAACTAAAGTCGATCATATCTCGAGAACTAGAGAACGTATACTCCTCTTAAATTTGGAACATTCTATCTGGGGTATATGACCTTTCTTGGAGGTGGCATGACGGGCAGACGAGCAGTTCTCCTGTTACAGGCGCCTTTCATTGAAACTTAAAGTCCATCATATCTCGAGAACTAAAATGACGTACTCCTCTTAAATTTGGAACATTGTATCAGGCGTACATGACATTCTAGGAGGTGGCATGACATGACAGGCAGACGAGCAGTTCTCCTGTTACAGGCATTTTCCTTAAAAATTAAAGTCCATCATATCTCGAGAACTAGAATGTATACTCCTCTTAAATTTGGAACATTGTATCAGGCGTACATGACATTCTAGGAGGTGGCATGGCATGCCAGGCAGACCCTGGGTTCTCTCATTACAGGCGTCTTTCCTTAAAATTAAAGTCCATCATATCTCGAGAACTAGAATGTATACTCACCAAATTTGGAACATTCTATCCTGGGGTACTTACTGACATTCTTGGAGGTGGCATACTATGTCAGCCAGACCACAGTTCTCCTTTACCAGGCGTCTTTCATTGAAACTAAAGTCCATCATATCTCTAGAACTAGAATGTATACTCCTCTGATATTTGGAACATTGTATCAGGGTTTTACCTTGACATTCTAGGAGGTGGCATACTATGGCAGCCAATGAACGAACAGTTCTCCTGTTACAGGCGTCTTTCCTTAAAATTAAAGTCCATCATATCTCGAGAACTAGAATGTATACCCTCTTAAATTTGGAACATTGTATCAGGCGTACATGACATTCTAGGAGGTGGCCTGGCATGCCGGACTTGAACCACAAGTTCTCCTGTAACAGGCGTCTTTCCTTAAATTAAAGTCCATCATATCTCGAGAACTAGGGCCATATACTCCTCTTAGAATTTGGAACATTGTATCAGGCATTAATGACATTCCAGGAGGTGGCATGGCATGACAGGCAGAGACAGAGCAGTTCTCCTGTTACAGGCGCCTTTCCTTAAAATTAAAGTCCATCATATCTCGAGAACTAAGATATGTACCTCCTCTTAAATTTGGAACATTCTATCTGGGGTATATGACATTCTTGGAGGTGGCATACTATGCCAGCCGGACAAACAGTTCTCCTACTACAGGCGTCTTTCATTGAAACTAAAGTCGATCATATCTCGAGAACGAGATGACGTACTCCTCTTAAATTTGGAACATTGTATCAGGGGTACATGACATTCTAGGAGGTGGCATGACATGCCAGCCGGACAAACAGTTCTCCTGCTACAGGCGTCTTTCCTTAAAAATTAAAGTCCATCATATCTCGAGAACTAGAATGTACTACTCCTCTTAAATTTGGAACATTGTATCAGGGCGTACATGACATTCTAGGAGGTGGCATGACATGCCAGGCAGACGAGCAAGTTCTCCTGTTACAGGCGTCTTTCCTTAAAAATTAAAGTCCATCATATCTCGAGAACTAGAATGTATACTCCTCTTAAATTTGGAACATTGTATCAGGGCGTACATGACATTCTAGGAGGTGGCATGGCATGCCAGGCAGACCACAAGTTCTCCTGTTACAGGCGTCTTTCCTTAAAAATTAAAGTCCATCATATCTCGAGAACTAGAATGTATACTCCTCTTTAAATTTGGAACATTGTATCAGGCGTACATGACATTCTAGGAGGTGGCATGGCATGCCAGGCAGACCACAAGTTCTCCTGTTACAGGCGTCTTTCCTTAAAAATTAAAGTCCATCATATCTCGAGAACTAGAACGTATACTCCTCTGATATTTGGAACATTCTATCAGGGGTATATGACCTTCTTGGAGGTGGCATACTATGCCAGCCGGACAAACAGTTCTCCTACTACAGGCGTCTTTCATTGAAACTAAAGTCGATCATATCTCGAGAACGAGATGACGTACTCCTCTTAAATTTGGAACATTGTATCAGGGGTACATGACATTCTAGGAGGTGGCATGACATGACAGGCAGACGAGCAGTTCTCCTGTTACAGGCGCCTTTCCTTAAAAATTAAAAGTCCATCATATCTCGAGAACTAGAATGTATACTCCTCTTAAATTTGGAACATTGTATCAGGCGTACATGACATTCTAGGAG
>JAUCMO010000191.1:0-22632 GCA_032399605.1 Melipona beecheii | reverse complement strand
ACCCCTGATACAATGTTCCAAATTTAAGAGGAGTACGTCATCTCGTTCTCGAGATATGATCGACTTAGTTTCAATGAAAGACGCCTGTAGTAGGAGAACTGTTTGTCCGGCTGGCATGGTATGCCACCTCCAAGAAGATCATATACCCCTGATACAATGTTCCAAATTTAAGAGGAGTACGTCACCTCGTTCTCGAGATATGATCGACTTAGTTTCAAAGAAAGACGCCTGTAGGAGGAGAACTGTTTTTCCAAATTCTAAGAGGAGTATACATTCAAGTTCTCGAGATATGATGGACTTTAACTTTAAAAGAAAGACGCCTGTAACAGGAGAACTGTCCGTCTGCGTGGCATGTCATGCCACCTCCTAGGAATGTCATATACCCTGATACAATGTTCCAAATTTAAGAGGAGTAATGTCATCTCGTTCTCGAGATATGATCGACTTAGTTTCAAATGAAAGACGCCTGTAGTAGGAGAACTGTTTGTCCGGCTGGCATGGTATGCCACCTCCAAGAAGATCATATGCCCCTGATACAATGTTCCAAATTTAAGAGGAGTACGTCTTCTAGTTCTCGAGATATGATCGACTTTAGTTTTTAAGGAAAGACGCCTGTAACAGGGAGAACTGTTTGTCTGGCTGGCATGCCATGCCACCTCCTAGAATGTCATGTACCGCTGATACAATGTTCCAAATTTAAGAGGAGTATACATTCATGTTCTCGAGATATGATGGACTTTAATTTTAAGGAAAGACGCCTGTAACAGGAGAACTGCTCGTCTGCGTGGCATGTCATGCCACCTCCTAGAATGTCATGTACCCCTGATACAATGTTCCAAATTTAAGAGGAGTACGTCATCTGTTCTCGAGATATGATCGACTTAGTTTTCAATGAAAGACGCCTGTAGTAGGAGAACTGTTTGTCCGGCTGGCATGGTATGCCACCTCCAAGAAGGTCATATACCCCTGATACAATGTTCCAAATTTAAGAGGAGTACGTCGTCGTTCTTCTCGAGATATGATGGACTTTAGTTTTAAGGAAAGACGCCTGTAACAGGAGAACTTGTTGTCCGGCTGGCATGCCATGCCACCTCCTAGAAGGTCATATACCCTGATAGAATGTTCCAAATATCAGAGGAGTATACATTCAAGTTCTCGAGATATGATGGACTATGCCACCTCCTAGGAATGTCATGTACCCCTGATACAATGTTCCAAATTTAAGAGGGGAGTACGTCACCTCGTTCTCGAGATATGATCGACTTAGTTTCAAAGAAAGAACTGTTTGTAGGAGGAGAACTGTTGTCCCAAGAAGGCATGTGATATGCCAAATCCAGAGAAGGTCATATACCCCTGATAGAATGTTCCAAATTTCAAGAAAGAGTAACAGAACTACGTCTGCCTAGTTCTCCAGATATGATGTCATGACTTTGATTTTAAGGAAATTTACTCCTATACATTCAAGCTCTCGAGATATGATGGACTTTAATTTTAAGGAAAGACGCCTGTAACAGGAGAACTGCTCGTCTGCGTGGCATGTCATGCCACCTCCTAGAATGTCATGTACCCCTGATACAATGTTCCAAATTTAAGAGGAGTACGTCACCTCGTTCTCGAGATATGATGGACTTTAGTTTCAAAGAAAGACGCCTGTAGGAGGAGAACTGTTTGTCCGTCTGGCATGTATGCCACCTCCTAGAATGTCATATACCCCTGATAGAATGTTCCAAATTTCAGAGGAGTATACATTCTAGTTCTCGAGATATGATGGACTTTAATTTTAAGGAAAGACGCCTGTAACAGGAGAACTTGTTTGTCTGCCTGGCATGCCATGCCACCTCCTAGAATGTCATGTACGCCTGATACAATGTTCCAAATTTAAGAGGAGTATACATTCATGTTCTCGAGATATGATGGACTTAATTTTAAAGAAAGACGCCTGTAACAGGAGAACTGCTTGTCTGCCGTGGCATGTCATGCCACCTCTAGAATGTCATATACCCCTGATACAATGTTCCAAATTTAAGAGGAGTACGTCATTCTCGTTCTCGAGATATGATCGACTTAGTTTCAAAGAAAGACGCCTGTAGTAGGAGAACTGTTTGTCTGGCTGGCATGGTATGCCACCTCCTAGAAGATCATGTACGCCTGATACAATGTTCCAAATTTAAGAGGAGTATACATTCATGTTCTCGAGATATGATGGACTTTAACTTTAAGGAAAGACGCCTGTAACAGGAGAACTGCTCGTCTGCGTGGCATGTCATGCCACCTCCTAGAATGTCATGTACCCCTGATACAATGTTCCAAATTTAAGAGGAGTACGTCATCTCGTTCTCGAGATATGATCGACTTAGTTTCAATGAAAGACGCCTGTAGTAGGAGAACTGTTTGTCCGGCTGGCATGTATGCCACCTCCAAGAAGATCATATGCCCCTGATACAATGTTCCAAATTTAAGAGGAGTACGTCACCTCGTTCTCGAGATATGATCGACTTAGTTTCAAAGAAAGACGCCTGTAGGAGGAGAACTGTTTGTCCGGCTGGCATAGTATGCCACCTCCAAGAAGGTCATATACCCCTGATAGAATGTTCCAAATATCAGAGGAGTATACATTCTAGTTCTCGAGATATGATGGACTTTAATTTTAAGGAAAAAGACTCCTGTAACAGGGGAACTTGTGGTCTGCCTGGCATGCCATGCCACCTCCTAGAATGTCATGTACGCCTGATACAATGTTCCAAATTTAAGAGGAGTATACATTCATGTTCTCGAGATATGATGGACTTTAATTTTAAGGAAAGACGCCTGTAACAGGAGAACTGCTCGTCTGCGTGGCATGTCATGCCACCTCCTAGAATGTCATGTACCCCTGATACAATGTTCCAAATTTAAGAGGAGTACGTCATCTCGTTCTCGAGATATGATCGACTTAGTTTCAATGAAAGACGCCTGTAGTAGGAGAACTGTTTGTCCGGCTGGCATGGTATGCCACCTCCAAGAAGATCATATACCCCTGATACAATGTTCCAAATTTAAGAGGAGTACGTCACCTCGTTCTCGAGATATGATGACTTTAGTTTCAAAGAAAGACGCCTGTAGGAGGAGAACTGTTTGTCCGGCTGGCATAGTATGCCACCTCCAAGAAGGTCATATACCCCTGATAGAATGTTCCAAATATCAGAGGAGTATACATTCTAGTTCTCGAGATATGATGGACTTTAATTTTAAGGAAAGACTCCTGTAACAGGGGAACTTGTGGTCTGCCTGGCATGCCATGCCACCTCCTAGAATGTCATGTACGCCTGATACAATGTTCCAAATTTAAGAGGAGTATACATTCATGTTCTCGAGATATGATGGACTTTAATTTTAAGGAAAGACGCCTGTAACAGGAGAACTGTTTGTCTGCGTGGCATGTCATGCCACCTCCTAGAATGTCATGTACCCCTGATACAATGTTCCAAATTTAAGAGGAGTACGTCACCTCGTTCTCGAGATATGATCGACTTAGTTTCAAAGAAAGACGCCTGTAGGAGGAGAACTGTTTGTCCGGCTGGCATAGTATGCCACCTCCAAGAAGGTCATATACCCCTGATAGAATGTTCCAAATATCAGAGGAGTATACCTTCTAGTTCTCGAGATATGATGGACTTTAATTTTAAGGAAAGACTCCTGTAACAGGGGAACTTGTGGTCTGCCTGGCATGCCATGCCACCTCCTAGAATGTCATGTACGCCTGATACAATGTTCCAAATTTAAGAGGAGTATACATTCAAGCTCTCGAGATATGATGGACTTTAATTTTAAGGAAAGACGCCTGTAACAGGAGAACTGCTCGTCTGCGTGGCATGTCATGCCACCTCCTAGAATGTCATGTACCCCTGATACAATGTTCCAAATTTAAGAGGAGTACGTCACCTCGTTCTCGAGATATGATCGACTTAGTTTCAAAGAAAGACGCCTGTAGGAGGAGAACTGTTTGTCCGTCTGGCATAGTATGCCACCTCCAAGAAGGTCATATACCCCTGATAGAATGTTCCAAATATCAGAGGAGTATACATTCTAGTTCTCGAGATATGATGGACTTTAATTTTAAGGAAAGACTCCTGTAACAGGGGAACTTGTGGTCTGCCTGGCATGCCATGCCACCTCCTAGAATGTCATGTACGCCTGATACAATGTTCCAAATTTAAGAGGAGTATACATTCATGTTCTCGAGATATGATGGACTTTAATTTTAAGGAAAGACGCCTGTAACAGGAGAACTGTGGTCTGCGTGGCATGTCATGCCACCTCCTAGAATGTCATGTACCCCTGATACAATGTTCCAAATTTAAGAGGAGTACGTCATTCAATATGTTCTCGAGATATGATCGACTTAGTTTTAATGAAAGACGCCTGTAGATAGGAGAACTTTTTTTAAGGAAAGACGCCTGTCTGCTCGTCTGCTGGCATGTCATGCCACCTCCTAGAATGTCATATACCCCTGATACAATGTTCCAAATTTAAGAGGAGTACGTCACCTCGTTCTCGAGATATGATCGACTTAGTTTCAAAGAAAGACGCCTGTAGGAGGAGAACTGTTTGTCCGGCTGGCATAGTATGCCACCTCCAAGAAGGTCATATACCCCTGATAGAATGTTCCAAATATCAGAGGAGTATACCTTCTAGTTCTCGAGATATGATGGACTTTAATTTTAAGGAAAGACTCCTGTAACAGGGGAACTTGTGGTCTGCCTGGCATGCCATGCCACCTCCTAGAATGTCATGTACGCCTGATACAATGTTCCAAATTTAAGAGGAGTATACATTCAAGCTCTCGAGATATGATGGACTTTAATTTTAAGGAAAGACGCCTGTAACAGGAGAACTGCTCGTCTGCGTGGCATGTCATGCCACCTCCTAGAATGTCATGTACCCCTGATACAATGTTCCAAATTTAAGAGGAGTACGTCACCTCGTTCTCGAGATATGATCGACTTAGTTTCAAAGAAAGACGCCTGTAGGAGGAGAACTGTTTGTCCGGCTGGCATAGTATGCCACCTCCAAGAAGGTCATATACCCCTGATAGAATGTTCCAAATATCAGAGGAGTATACATTCTAGTTCTCGAGATATGATGGACTTTAATTTTAAGGAAAGACTCCTGTAACAGGGGAACTTGTGGTCTGCCTGGCATGCCATGCCACCTCCTAGAATGTCATGTACGCCTGATACAATGTTCCAAATTTAAGAGGAGTATACATTCATGTTCTCGAGATATGATGGACTTTAATTTTAAGGAAAGACGCCTGTAACAGGAGAACTGCTCGTCTGCGTGGCATGTCATGCCACCTCCTAGAATGTCATGTACCCCTGATACAATGTTCCAAATTTAAGAGGAGTACGTCATCTCGTTCTCGAGATATGATCGACTTAGTTTCAATGAAAGACGCCTGTAGTAGGAGAACTGTTTGTCCGGCTGGCATGGTATGCCACCTCCAAGAAGATCATATACCCCTGATACAATGTTCCAAATTTAAGAGGAGTACGTCACGTCGTTCTCGAGATATGAACGACTTAGTTTCAAAGAAAGACGCCTGTAGGAGGAGAACTGTTTGTCCGGCTGGCATAGTATGCCACCTCCAAGAAGGTCATATACCCCTGATAGAATGTTCCAAATATCAGAGGAGTATACCTTCTAGTTCCCGAGATATGATGGACTTTAATTTTAAGGAAAGACTCCTGTAACAGGGGAACTTGTGGTCTGCCTGCCATGCCATGCCACCTCCTAGAATGTCATGTACGCCTGATACAATGTTCCAAATTTAAGAGGAGTATACATTCAAGCTCTCGAGATATGATGGACTTTAATTTTAAGGAAAGACGCCTGTAACAGGAGAACTGCTCGTCTGCGTGGCATGTCATGCCACCTCCTAGAATGTCATGTACCCCTGATACAATGTTCCAAATTTAAGAGGAGTACGTCACCTCGTTCTCGAGATATGATCGACTTAGTTTCAAAGAAAGACGCCTGTAGGAGGAGAACTGTTTGTCCGGCTGGCATAGTATGCCACCTCCAAGAAGGTCATATACCCCTGATAGAATGTTCCAAATATCAGAGGAGTATACCTTCTAGTTCCCGAGATATGATGGACTTTAATTTTAAGGAAAGACTCCTGTAACAGGGGAACTTGTGGTCTGCCTGGCATGCCATGCCACCTCCTAGAATGTCATGTACGCCTGATACAATGTTCCAAATTTAAGAGGAGTATACATTCAAGCTCTCGAGATATGATGGACTTTAATTTTAAGGAAAGACGCCTGTAACAGGAGAACTGCTCGTCTGCGTGGCATGTCATGCCACCTCCTAGAATGTCATGTACCCCTGATACAATGTTCCAAATTTAAGAGGAGTACGTCACCTCGTTCTCGAGATATGATCGACTTAGTTTCAAAGAAAGACGCCTGTAGGAGGAGAACTGTTTGTCCGTCTGGCATAGTATGCCACCTCCAAGAAGGTCATATACCCCTGATAGAATGTTCCAAATATCAGAGGAGTATACATTCTAGTTCTCGAGATATGATGGACTTTAATTTTAAGGAAAGACTCCTGTAACAGGGGAACTTGTGGTCTGCCTGGCATGCCATGCCACCTCCTAGAATGTCATGTACGCCTGATACAATGTTCCAAATTTAAGAGGAGTATACATTCAAGCTCTCGAGATATGATGGACTTTAATTTTAAGGAAAGACGCCTGTAACAGGAGAACTGCTCGTCTGCGTGGCATGTCATGCCACCTCCTAGAATGTCATGTACCCCTGATACAATGTTCCAAATTTAAGAGGAGTACGTCACCTCGTTCTCGAGATATGATCGACTTAGTTTCAAAGAAAGACGCCTGTAGGAGGAGAACTGTTTGTCCGGCTGGCATAGTATGCCACCTCCAAGAAGGTCATATACCCCTGATAGAATGTTCCAAATATCAGAGGAGTATACCTTCTAGTTCCCGAGATATGATGGACTTTAATTTTAAGGAAAGACTCCTGTAACAGGGGAACTTGTGGTCTGCCTGGCATGCCATGCCACCTCCTAGAATGTCATGTACGCCTGATACAATGTTCCAAATTTAAGAGGAGTATACATTCAAGCTCTCGAGATATGATGGACTTTAATTTTAAGGAAAGACGCCTGTAACAGGAGAACTGCTCGTCTGCGTGGCATGTCATGCCACCTCCTAGAATGTCATGTACCCCTGATACAATGTTCCAAATTTAAGAGGAGTACGTCACCTCGTTCTCGAGATATGATCGACTTAGTTTCAAAGAAAGACGCCTGTAGGAGGAGAACTGTTTGTCCGTCTGGCATAGTATGCCACCTCCAAGAAGGTCATATACCCCTGATAGAATGTTCCAAATATCAGAGGAGTATACATTCTAGTTCTCGAGATATGATGGACTTTAATTTTAAAAAGACTCCTGTAACAGGGGAACTTGTGGTCTGCCTGGCATGCCATGCCACCTCCTAGAATGTCATGTACGCCTGATACAATGTTCCAAATTTAAGAGGAGTATACATTCATGTTCTCGAGATATGATGGACTTTAACTTTAAGGAAAGACGCCTGTAACAGGAGAACTGCTCGTCTGCGTGGCATGTCATGCCACCTCCTAGAATGTCATGTACCCCTGATACAATGTTCCAAATTTAAGAGGAGTACGTCATCTCGTTCTCGAGATATGATCGACTTAGTTTCAATGAAAGACGCCTGTAGTAGGAGAACTGTTTGTCCGGCTGGCATGGTATGCCACCTCCAAGAAGATCATATGCCCCTGATACAATGTTCCAAATTTAAGAGGAGTACGTCACCTCGTTCTCGAGATATGATCGACTTAGTTTCAAAGAAAGACGCCTGTAGGAGGAGAACTGTTTGTCCGGCTGGCATAGTATGCCACCTCCAAGAAGGTCATATACCCCTGATAGAATGTTCCAAATATCAGAGGAGTATACATTCTAGTTCTCGAGATATGATGGACTTTAATTTTAAGGAAAGACTCCTGTAACAGGGGAACTTGTGGTCTGCCTGGCATGCCATGCCACCTCCTAGAATGTCATGTACGCCTGATACAATGTTCCAAATTTAAGAGGAGTATACATTCATGTTCTCGAGATATGATGGACTTTAATTTTAAGGAAAGACGCCTGTAACAGGAGAACTGCTCGTCTGCGTGGCATGTCATGCCACCTCCTAGAATGTCATGTACCCCTGATACAATGTTCCAAATTTAAGAGGAGTACGTCATCTCGTTCTCGAGATATGATCGACTTAGTTTCAATGAAAGACGCCTGTAGTAGGAGAACTGTTTGTCCGGCTGGCATGGTATGCCACCTCCAAGAAGATCATATACCCCTGATACAATGTTCCAAATTTAAGAGGAGTACGTCACGTCGTTCTCGAGATATGAACGACTTAGTTTCAAAGAAAGACGCCTGTAGGAGGAGAACTGTTTGTCCGGCTGGCATAGTATGCCACCTCCAAGAAGGTCATATACCCCTGATAGAATGTTCCAAATATCAGAGGAGTATACCTTCTAGTTCCCGAGATATGATGGACTTTAATTTTAAGGAAAGACTCCTGTAACAGGGGAACTTGTGGTCTGCCTGCCATGCCATGCCACCTCCTAGAATGTCATGTACGCCTGATACAATGTTCCAAATTTAAGAGGAGTATACATTCAAGCTCTCGAGATATGATGGACTTTAATTTTAAGGAAAGACGCCTGTAACAGGAGAACTGCTCGTCTGCGTGGCATGTCATGCCACCTCCTAGAATGTCATGTACCCCTGATACAATGTTCCAAATTTAAGAGGAGTACGTCACCTCGTTCTCGAGATATGATCGACTTAGTTTCAAAGAAAGACGCCTGTAGGAGGAGAACTGTTTGTCCGGCTGGCATAGTATGCCACCTCCAAGAAGGTCATATACCCCTGATAGAATGTTCCAAATATCAGAGGAGTATACCTTCTAGTTCCCGAGATATGATGGACTTTAATTTTAAGGAAAGACTCCTGTAACAGGGGAACTTGTGGTCTGCCTGGCATGCCATGCCACCTCCTAGAATGTCATGTACGCCTGATACAATGTTCCAAATTTAAGAGGAGTATACATTCAAGCTCTCGAGATATGATGGACTTTAATTTTAAGGAAAGACGCCTGTAACAGGAGAACTGCTCGTCTGCGTGGCATGTCATGCCACCTCCTAGAATGTCATGTACCCCTGATACAATGTTCCAAATTTAAGAGGAGTACGTCACCTCGTTCTCGAGATATGATCGACTTAGTTTCAAAGAAAGACGCCTGTAGGAGGAGAACTGTTTGTCCGTCTGGCATAGTATGCCACCTCCAAGAAGGTCATATACCCCTGATAGAATGTTCCAAATATCAGAGGAGTATACATTCTAGTTCTCGAGATATGATGGACTTTAATTTTAAGGAAAGACTCCTGTAACAGGGGAACTTGTGGTCTGCCTGGCATGCCATGCCACCTCCTAGAATGTCATGTACGCCTGATACAATGTTCCAAATTTAAGAGGAGTATACATTCATGTTCTCGAGATATGATGGACTTTAATTTTAAGGAAAGACGCCTGTAACAGGAGAACTGCTCGTCTGCGTGGCATGTCATGCCACCTCCTAGAATGTCATGTACCCCTGATACAATGTTCCAAATTTAAGAGGAGTACGTCATCTCGTTCTCGAGATATGATCGACTTAGTTTCAATGAAAGACGCCTGTAGTAGGAGAACTGTTTGTCCGGCTGGCATGGTATGCCACCTCCAAGAAGATCATATACCCCTGATACAATGTTCCAAATTTAAGAGGAGTACGTCACGTCGTTCTCGAGATATGAACGACTTAGTTTCAAAGAAAGACGCCTGTAGGAGGAGAACTGTTTGTCCGGCTGGCATAGCATGCCACCTCCAAGAAGGTCATATACCCCTGATAGAATGTTCCAAATATCAGAGGAGTATACCTTCTAGTTCCCGAGATATGATGGACTTTAATTTTAAGGAAAGACTCCTGTAACAGGGGAACTTGTGGTCTGCCTGCCATGCCATGCCACCTCCTAGAATGTCATGTACGCCTGATACAATGTTCCAAATTTAAGAGGAGTATACATTCAAGCTCTCGAGATATGATGGACTTTAATTTTAAGGAAAGACGCCTGTAACAGGAGAACTGCTTGTCTGCGTGGCATGTCATGCCACCTCCTAGAATGTCATGTACCCCTGATACAATGTTCCAAATTTAAGAGGAGTACGTCACCTCGTTCTCGAGATATGATCGACTTAGTTTCAAAGAAAGACGCCTGTAGGAGGAGAACTGTTTGTCCGGCTGGCATAGTATGCCACCTCCAAGAAGGTCATATACCCCTGATAGAATGTTCCAAATATCAGAGGAGTATACCTTCTAGTTCCCGAGATATGATGGACTTTAATTTTAAGGAAAAGACTCCTGTAACAGGGGAACTTGTGGTCTGCCTGGCATGCCATGCCACCTCCTAGAAATGTCATGTACGCCTGATACAATGTTCCAAATTTAAGAGGAGTATACATTCAAGTTCTCGAGATATGATGGACTTTAATTTTAAGGAAAGACGCCTGTAACAGGAGAACTGCTCGTCTGCGTGGCATGTCATGCCACCTCCTAGAATGTCATGTACCCCTGATACAATGTTCCAAATTTAAGAGGAGTACGTCACCTCGTTCTCGAGATATGATCGACTTAGTTTCAAAGAAAGACGCCTGTAGGAGGAGAACTGTTTGTCCGTCTGGCATAGTATGCCACCTCCAAGAAGGTCATATACCCCTGATAGAATGTTCCAAATATCAGAGGAGTATACATTCTAGTTCTCGAGATATGATGGACTTTAATTTTAAGGAAAGACTCCTGTAACAGGGGAACTTGTGGTCTGC
The DNA here is from genome assembly GCA_032399605.1 of Melipona beecheii. Taxonomy (NCBI): domain Eukaryota; kingdom Metazoa; phylum Arthropoda; class Insecta; order Hymenoptera; family Apidae; genus Melipona; species Melipona beecheii. The sequence continues at coordinate 11,674 of JAUCMO010000191.1, read as the reverse complement.
CTGGCATGCCATGCCACCTCCTAGAATGTCATGTACGCCTGATACAATGTTCCAAATTTAAGAGGAGTATACATTCATGTTCTCGAGATATGATGGACTTTAATTTTAAGGAAAGACGCCTGTAACAGGAGAACTGCTCGTCTGCGTGGCATGTCATGCCACCTCCTAGAATGTCATGTACCCCTGATACAATGTTCCAAATTTAAGAGGAGTACGTCATCTCGTTCTCGAGATATGATCGACTTAGTTTCAATGAAAGACGCCTGTAGTAGGAGAACTGTTTGTCCGGCTGGCATGGTATGCCACCTCCAAGAAGATCATATACCCCCTGATACAATGTTCCAAATTTAAGAGGAGTACGTCACGTCGTTCTCGAGATATGAACGACTTAGTTTCAAAGAAAGACGCCTGTAGGAGGAGAACTGTTTGTCCGGCTGGCATAGTATGCCACCTCCAAGAAGGTCATATACCCCTGATAGAATGTTCCAAATATCAGAGGAGTATACCTTCTAGTTCCCGAGATATGATGGACTTTAATTTTAAGGAAAGACTCCTGTAACAGGGGAACTTGTGGTCTGCCTGCCATGCCATGCCACCTCCTAGAATGTCATGTACGCCTGATACAATGTTCCAAATTTAAGAGGAGTATACATTCAAGCTCTCGAGATATGATGGACTTTAATTTTAAGGAAAGACGCCTGTAACAGGAGAACTGCTCGTCTGCGTGGCATGTCATGCCACCTCCTAGAATGTCATGTACCCCTGATACAATGTTCCAAATTTAAGAGGAGTACGTCACCTCGTTCTCGAGATATGATCGACTTAGTTTCAAAGAAAGACGCCTGTAGGAGGAGAACTGTTTGTCCGGCTGGCATAGTATGCCACCTCCAAGAAGGTCATATACCCCTGATAGAATGTTCCAAATATCAGAGGAGTATACCTTCTAGTTCCCGAGATATGATGGACTTTAATTTTAAGGAAAGACTCCTGTAACAGGGAACTTGTGGTCTGCCTGGCATGCCATGCCACCTCCTAGAATGTCATGTACGCCTGATACAATGTTCCAAATTTAAGAGGAGTATACATTCAAGCTCTCGAGATATGATGGACTTTAATTTTAAGGAAAGACGCCTGTAACAGGAGAACTGCTCGTCTGCGTGGCATGTCATGCCACCTCCTAGAATGTCATGTACCCCTGATACAATGTTCCAAATTTAAGAGGAGTACGTCACCTCGTTCTCGAGATATGATCGACTTAGTTTCAAAGAAAGACGCCTGTAGGAGGAGAACTGTTTGTCCGTCTGGCATAGTATGCCACCTCCAAGAAGGTCATATACCCCTGATAGAATGTTCCAAATATCAGAGGAGTATACATTCTAGTTCTCGAGATATGATGGACTTTAATTTTAAGGAAAGACTCCTGTAACAGGGGAACTTGTGGTCTGCCTGGCATGCCATGCCACCTCCTAGAATGTCATGTACGCCTGATACAATGTTCCAAATTTAAGAGGAGTATACATTCATGTTCTCGAGATATGATGGACTTTAACTTTAAGGAAAGACGCCTGTAACAGGAGAACTGCTCGTCTGCGTGGCATGTCATGCCACCTCCTAGAATGTCATGTACCCCTGATACAATGTTCCAAATTTAAGAGGAGTACGTCATCTCGTTCTCGAGATATGATCGACTTAGTTTCAATGAAAGACGCCTGTAGTAGGAGAACTGTTTGTCCGGCTGGCATGGTATGCCACCTCCAAGAAGATCATATGCCCCTGATACAATGTTCCAAATTTAAGAGGAGTACGTCACCTCGTTCTCGAGATATGATCGACTTAGTTTCAAAGAAAGACTCCTGTACCAGGGGAACTTGTGGTCTGCCTGGCATGCCATGCCACCTCCTAGAATGTCATGTACGCCTGATACAATGTTCCAAATTTAAGAGGAGTATACATTCAAGCTTCTCGAGATATGATGGACTTTAATTTTAAGGAAAGACGCCTGTAACAGGAGAACTGCTCGTCTGCGTGGCATGTCATGCCACCTCCTAGAATGTCATGTACCCCTGATACAATGTTCCAAATTTAAGAGGAGTACGTCACCTCGTTCTCGAGATATGATCGACTTAGTTTCAAAGAAAGACGCCTGTAGGAGGAGAACTGTTTGTCCGTCTGGCATAGTATGATACCCCTGATACAATGTTCCAAATTTAAGAGGAGTACGTCACCTCGTTCTCGAGATATGATCGACTTAGTTTCAAAGAAAGACGCCTGTAGGAGGAGAACTGTTTGTCCGGCTGGCATAGTATGCCACCTCCAAGAAGGTCATATACCCCTGATAGAATGTTCCAAATATCAGAGGAGTATACCTTCTAGTTCTCGAGATATGATGGACTTTAATTTTAAGGAAAGACTCCTGTAACAGGGGAACTTGTGGTCTGCCTGGCATGCCATGCCACCTCCTAGAATGTCATGTACGCCTGATACAATGTTCCAAATTTAAGAGGAGTATACATTCAAGTTCTCGAGATATGATGGACTTTAATTTTAAGGAAAGACGCCTGTAACAGGAGAACTGCTCGTCTGCGTGGCATGTCATGCCACCTCCTAGAATGTCATGTACCCCTGATACAATGTTCCAAATTTAAGAGGAGTACGTCATCTCGTTCTCGAGATATGATCGACTTAGTTTCAATGAAAGACGCCTGTAGTAGGAGAACTGTTTGTCCGGCTGGCATGGTATGCCACCTCCAAGAAGATCATATACCGCTGATACAATGTTCCAAATTTAAGAGGAGCACGTCACCTCGTTCTCGAGATATGATCGACTTAGTTTCAAAGAAAGACGCCTGTAGGAGGAGAACTGTTTGTCCGGCTGGCATAGTATGCCACCTCCAAGAAGGTCATATACCCCTGATAGAATGTTCCAAATATCAGAGGAGTATACCTTCTAGTTCCCGAGATATGATGGACTTTAATTTTAAGGAAAGACTCCTGTAACAGGGGAACTTGTGGTCTGCCTGGCATGCCATGCCACCTCCTAGAATGTCATGCACGCCTGATACAATGTTCCAAATTTAAGAGGAGTATACATTCAAGTTCTCGAGATATGATGGACTTTAATTTTAAGGAAAGACGCCTGTAACAGGGGAACTGCTCGTCTGCGTGGCATGTCATGCCACCTCCTAGAATGTCATGTACCCCTGATACAATGTTCCAAATTTAAGAGGAGTACGTCATCTCGTTCTCGAGATATGATCGACTTAGTTTCAATGAAAGACGCCTGTAGTAGGAGAACTGATTGTCCGGCTGGCATGGTATGCCACCTCCAAGAAGATCATATACCCCTGATACAATGTTCCAAATTTAAGAGGAGTAAGTCACCTCGTTCTCGAGATATGATCGACTTAGTTTCAAAGAAAGACGCCTGTAGGAGGAGAACTGTTTGTCCGGCTGGCATGGTATGCCACCTCCAAGAAGATCATATACCCCTGATACAATGTTCCAAATTTAAGAGGAGTACGTCACCTCGTTCTCGAGATATGATCGACATAGTTCCAAAGAAAGACGCCTGTAGGAGGAGAACTGTTTGTCCGGCTGGCATAGTATGCCACCTCCAAGAAGGCCATATACCCCTGATAGCATGTTCCAAATATCAGAGGAGTATACCTTCTAGTTCTCGAGATATGATGGACTTTAATTTTAAGGAAAGAATCCTGTAACAGGGGAACTTGTGGTCTGCCTGGCATGCCATGCCACCTCCTAGAAAGTCATGTACGCCTGATACAATGTTCCAAATTTAAGAGGAGTATACATTCAAGTTCTCGAGATATGATGGACTTTAATTTTAAGGAAAGACGCCTGTAACAGGAGAACTGCTCGTCTGCGAGGCATGTCATGCCACCTCCTAGAATGTCATGTCCCCCTGATACAATGTTCCAAATTTAAGAGGAGTACGTCACCTCGTTCTCGAGATATGATCGACTTAGTTTCAAAGAAAGACGCCTGTAGGATGAGAACTGTTTGTCCGCCCGGCATGGTATGCCACCTCCAAGAAGATCATGTACCCCTGATACAATGTTCCAAATATCAGAGGAGTATACCTTCTAGTTCTCGAGATATGATGGACTTTAGTTTTAAGGAAAGAAGCCTGTAACAGGAGAACTGCTCGTCTGCGTGGCATGTCATGCCACCTCCTAGAATGTCATGTACCCCTGATACAATGTTCCAAATTTAAGAGGAGTACGTCATCTCGTTCTCGAGATATGATCGACTTTAATTTCAATGAAAGACGCCTGTAGGATGAAAACTGTTTGTCCGGCCGGCATGGTATGCCACCTCCAAGAAGATCATATACCCCTGATACAATGTTCCAAATATCAGAGGAGTATACCTTCTAGTTCTCGAGATATGATGGACTTTAGTTTTAAGGAAAGACGCCTGTAACAGGAGAACTGCTCGTTTGCGTGGCATGTCATGCCACCTCCTAGAATGTCATGTACCCCTGATACAATGTTCCAAATTTAAGAGGAGTACGTCATCTCGTTCTCGAGATATGATCGACTTAGTTTCAATGAAAGACGCCTGTAGTAGGAGAACTGTTTGTCCGGCTGGCATGGTATGCCACCTCCAAGAAGATCATATACCCCTGATACAATGTTCCAAATTTAAGAGGAGTACGTCACCTCGTTCTCGAGATATGATCGACTTAGTTTCAATGAAAGACGCCTGTAGGAGGAGAACTGTTTGTCCGCCCGGCATGGTATGCCACCTCCAAGAAGATCATGTACCCCTGATACAATGTTCCAAATATCAGAGGAGTATACCTTCTAGTTCTCGAGATATGATGGACTTTAGTTTTAAGGAAAGACGCCTGTAACAGGAGAACTGCTCGTCTGCGTGGCATGTCATGCCACCTCCTAGAATGTCATGTACCCCTGATACAATGTTCCAAATTTAAGAGGAGTACGTCATCTCGTTCTCGAGATATGATCGACTTCGTTTCAATGAAAGACGCCTGTAGGATGAAAACTGTTTGTCCGGCCGGCATGGTATGCCACCTCCAAGAAGATCATATACCCCTGATACAATGTTCCAAATATCAGAGGAGTATACCTTCTAGTTCTCGAGATATGATGGACTTTAGTTTTAAGGAAAGACGCCTGTAACAGGAGAACTGCTTGTCCGGTCTGCGTGGCATGTCATGCCACCTCCTAGAATGTCATGTACCCCTGATACAATGTTCCAAATTTAAGAGGAGTACGTCATCTCGTTCTCGAGATATGATCGACTTAGTTTCAATGAAAGACGCCTGTAGTAGGAGAACTGTTTGTCCGGCTGGCATGGTATGCCACCTCCAAGAAGGTCATATACCCCTGATAGAATGTTCCAAATTTCAGAGGAGTATACGTCACCTAGTTCTCGAGATATGATGGACTTTAATTTTAATGAAAGACGCCTGTAACAGGAGAACTGTTTGTCCGCCTGGCATGTATGCCACCTCCAAGAATGTCATATACCCTGATAGAATGTTCCAAAATTCAGAGGAGTATACCTTCTAAGTTCTCGAGATATGATTTTAAGGACTTTAATTTTCTGCCTGGCAAGGAAAGACGCCTGTAACAGGGGAACTGGAGAGACGCCTGTGTCTGTCTGCGTGGCATGTCATGGCACCTCCTAGAATGTCATGTACCCCTGATACAATGTTCCAAATTTAAGAGGAGTATGTCATCTCGTTCTCGAGATATGATCAACTTAGTTTCAATGAAAGACGCCTGTAGTAGGAGAACTGATTGTCCGGCTGGCATGGTATGACACCTCCAAGAAGAACATATACCCCTGATACAATGTTCCAAATTTAACAGGAGTACGTCACCTCGTTCTCGAGATATGATCGACTTAGTTTCAAAGACAGACGCCTGTAGGAGGAGAACTGTTTGTCCGGCTGGAATAGTATGCCACCTCCAAGAAGGTCATATACCCCTGATAGAATGTTCCAAATATCAGAGGAGTATACCTTCTAGTTCTCGAGATATGATGGACTTTAATTTTAAGGAAAGACTCCTGTAACAGGGGAACTTGTGGTCTGCCTGGCATGCCATGCCACCTTCTAGAATGTCATGTATGTCATGTACCCCCTGATACAATGTTCCAAATTTAAGAGGAGTACGTCATCTCGTTCTCGAGATATGATCGACTTAGTTTCAATGAAAGACGCCTGTAGTAGTAGAACTGTTTGTTCGGCAGGCATGGTATGCCACCTCCAAGAAGATCATATACCGCTGATACAATAATCCAAATTTAAGAGGAGCACGTCACCTCGTTCTCGAGATATGATCGACTTAGTTTCAAAGAAAGACGCCTGTAGGAGGAGAACTGTTTGTCCGGCTGGCATAGTATGCCACCTCCAAGAAGGTCATATACCCCTGATAGAATGTTCCAAATATCAGAGGAGTATACCTTCTAGTTCCCGATATATGATGGACTTTAATTTTAAGGAAAGAATCCTGTAACAGGGGAACTTGTGGTCTGCCTGTCATGCCATGCCACCTCCTAGAATGTCATGCACGCCTGATACAATATTCCAAATTTAAGAGGAGTATACATTCAAGTTCTCGAGATATGATGGACTATAATTTTAAGGAAAGACGCCCGTTACAGGGAACTGCTCGTCTGCGTGGCATGTCATGCCACCTCCTAGAATGTCATGTACCCCTGATACAATGTTCCAAATTTAAGAGGAGTACGTCATCTCGTTCTCGAGATATGATCGACTTAGTTTCAATGAAAGACGCCTGTAGTAGGAGAACTGATTGTCCGGCTGGCATGGTATGCCACTCAAGAAGATCATATACCCCGATACAATGTTCCAAATTTAAGAGGAGTAAGTCACCTCGTTCTCGAGATATGATCGACTTAGTTTCAAAGAAAGACGCCTGTAGGAGGAGAACTGTTTGTCCGGCTGGCATGGTATTGCCACCTCCAAGAAGATCATATACCCCCCTGATACAATGTTCCAAATTTAAGAGGGGTATAGCGTCAGAGGAGTATACCTCGTTCTCGAGATATGATCGACATAGTTCCAAAGAAAGAATCCTGTAACAGGGGAACTGTTTTGTCCGAGCTGGCATAGTATGCCACCTCCTAGAAAGGCCATATACCCCTGATAGCATGTTCCAAATATCAGAGGAGTATACATTCCTAGTTCTCGAGATATGATGGACTTTAATTTTAAGGAAAGAATCCTGTAACAGGGGAACTTGTGGGTCTGCCTGGCATGCCATGCCACCTCTAGAATGTCATGTACCCCTGATACAATGTTCCAAATTTAAGATGAGTATACATTCAAGTTCTCGAGATATGATGGACTTTAATTTTTAAGGAAAAGACGCCTGTAACAGGAGAACTGTTTGTCTGGCTGGCATGTCATGCCACCTCCTAGAATGTCATGTCCCCCTGATACAATGTTCCAAATTTAAGAGGAGTACGTCACCTCGTTCTCGAGATATGATGGACTTTAGTTTCAAAGAAAGACGCCTGTAGGATGAGAACTGTTTGTCCGCCCGGCATGGTATGCCACCTCCAAGAATGTCATGTACCCCTGATACAATGTTCCAAATATCAGAGGAGTATACCTTCCTAGTTCTCGAGATATGATGGACTTTAGTTTTAAGGAAAGACGCCTGTAACAGGAGAACTGATTGTCTGGCTGGCATGTCATGCCACCTCCTAGAATGTCATGTACCCTGATACAATGTTCCAAATTTAAGAGGAGTACGTCATCTCGTTCTCGAGATATGATCGACTTAGTTTCAATGAAAGACGCCTGTAGGAGAACTGTTTGTCCGGCTGGCATGGTATGCCACCTCCAAGAAGATCATATACCCTGATACAATGTTCCAAATTTAAGAGGGAGTACGTCATCTCGTTTCTCGAGATATGATCGACTTAGTTTCAAAGAAAGACGCCTGTAGTAGGAGAACTGTTTCTCCGCGGCATGTACCACCTGCTAGAGTGTCATGTACCCCCTTATACAATGTTCCAAATTTAAAGAGGAGTACGTTCATCTCGTTCTCGAGATATGATCGACTTAGTTTCAATGAAAGACGCCTGTGGGAGAACTGATTGTCCGGCTCGCATGGTATGCCACTCCTAAGAAGATCATATACCCCTGATACAATGTTCCAAATTTAAGAGGAGTATACCTTCTAGTTCTCGAGATATGATGGACTTTAATTTTAAGGAAAGACGCCTGTAACAGGAGAACTGTTTGTCCGGCTGGCATGCCATGCCACCTCCAAGAATGTCATATACCCTGATAGAATGTTCCAAATTTAAGAGGAGTATACCTTCTAGTTCTTCGAGATATGATGGACTTTAATTTTAAGGAAAGACGCCTGTAACAGGAGAACTGCTTTGTCCGGCTGGCATGCCATGCCACCTCCTAGAATGTCATGTACCCCTGATACAATGTTCCAAATTTAAGAGGAGTATACATTCTAGTTCTCGAGATATGATGGACTTTAATTTTAAGGAAAGACGCCTGTAACAGGAGAACTGTGTGTCTGCCTGGCATGTCATGCCACCTCCTAGAATGTCATGTACCCCTGATACAATGTTCCAAATTTAAGAGGAGTATACATTCTCTAGTCTCGAGATATGATGGACTTAGTTTTAATGAAAGACGCCTGTAACAGGAGAACTGTTTGTCCGGCTGGCATGTCATGCCACCTCCAAGAAGATCATATACCCCTGATACAATGTTCCAAATTTTAAGAGTACGTCATCTCGTTCTCGAGATATGATCGACTTAGTTTCAATGAAAGACGCCTGTAGTAGGAGAACTACATTTTGTCCGGCTGGCATGGTATGCCACCACCAAGAAGGCCATATACCCTGATAGAATGTTCCAAATTTAAGAGGAGTATCATCTCGTTCTCGAGATATGATGGACTAAGTTTCAATGAAGACGACGCCTGTAACAGGAGAACTGTGTCCGACTGGCGTGGCATGTCATGCCACCTCCTAGAATGTCATATACCCCCCTGATAGAATGTTCCAAATTTCAGAGGAGTACGTCATCTCGTTCTCGAGATATGATGGACTTTAGTTTTTAATGAAAGACGCCTGTGTAGGAGAACGTTTGTCCGGCTGGCATGGTATGCCACCTCCAAGAATGTCATATACCCCGATACAATGCGTTCCAAATTTAAGAGTGAGTACGTGTCACCTGTTCTCGAGATACAAGGATCGGACTTAGTTTCAAAGAAAGACGCCTGTAGGTGGAGGAGAACTGTTTGTCCGGCTGGCTAGTATGCCACCTCCAGAAGGTCATATACCCCTGATGAATGTTCCAAATATCAGAGTGAGTACATACCTCTAGTTCTCGAGATAGGATGGACTTTAATTTTAAGGAAAGACTCCTGTAACAGGGGAACTTGTGGTCAGCCTGGCATGCCATGCCACCTCTAGAATGTCATGTGTACTGACATACACACCCAAATTTAAGGGGAGTATACATTCAGTTCTCGAGATATGATGGACTTTAATGTAAGGATAGACGCTCTGTACAGGAGAACTGCTCGCTCCTGCGTGTGGCATGTCATGCCACCTCCTAGGAATGTCATGAATTCCCCTGAAGCAATGTTCCAAATTTAAGAGGGAGTACGTCATCTCTAGTTCTCGAGATATGATGGACTTTAATTTTAAGGAAAGACGCCTGTAACAGGAGAACTGTTTGTCTGGCTGGCATGTCATGCCACCTCCTAGAATGTCATGTACCCCTGATACAATGTTCCAAATTTAAGAGGAGTACGTCATCTCGTTCTCGAGATATATGATCGACTTAGTTTCAAAGAAAGACGCCTGTAGTAGGAGAACTGTTTGTCCGGCTGGCATAGTATGCCACCTCCAAGAAGGTCATATACCCCTGATAGAATGTTCCAAATATCAGAGGAGTATACATTCTAGTTCTCGAGATATGATGGACTTTAATTTTAAGGAAAGACGCCTGTAGGAGGAGAACTTTTGGTCTGCCTGGCATGCCATGCCACCTCCTAGAATGTCATGTACGCCTGATACAATGTTCCAAATTTAAGAGGAGTATACATTCTAGTTCTCGAGATATGATGGACTTTAATTTTAAGGAAAGACGCCTGTAACAGGAGAACTGCTTGTCCTGCCTGGCATGTCATGCCACCTCCTAGAATGTCATGTACCCCTGATACAATGTTCCAAATTTAAGAGGAGTATACATCTCTAGTTCTCGAGATATGATGGACTTTAATTTTAATGAAAGACGCCTGTAGTAGGAGAACTGTTTGTCCGGCTGGCATGGTATGCCACCTCCAAGAAGATCATATACCCCTGATACAATGTTCCAAATTTAAGAGGAGTACGTCATCTAGTTCTCGAGATATGATCGACTTAGTTTCAAAAGAAAGACGCCTGTAGGGAGAACTGTTTGTCCGGCTGGCATAGTATGCCACCTCCAAGAAGGTCATATACCCCTGATAGAATGTTCCAAATATCAGAGGAGTATACCTTCTAGTTCTCGAGATATGATGGACTTTAATTTTAAGGAAACGCCTGTAACAGGGGAAACTTGTGGTCTGCCTGGCATGCCATGCCACCTCCTAGAATGTCATGTACGCCTGATACAATGTTCCAAATTTAAGAGGAGTATATCTCATCTCGTTCTCGAGGATAAGGATGGACTTAGTCTTAATGAAAGACGCCTGTAACAGGAGAACTGTCGGTCTGGTGTGGCTGGTCATGCCACCTCCAAGAATATCATGTACCCCCTGATACAATGTTCAAATTTAAGAATAGAGTACGTCATCTCTGTTCTCGAGATATGATCGACTTAGTTTCATGAAAGACGCCTGTGTAGGAGAACTGTTTGTCCGGCTGGCATGGTATGCCACCTCCAAGAAGATCATATTGATAGAATTTTCTGATTATAAGAGGTAGTACGTCACCTAGTTCTCGAGATATGACCGACTTTAGTTTCAAAGAAAGACGTCTGTAGAGGAGAACTGTTTGTCCTGGCACGTATATCACCTCCTAGAATGTCATGTACGCCTGATAGAATGTTCCAAATTTAAGAGGGGTATACCTTCTAGTTCTCGAGATATGATGGACTATAATCCTAAGGATAGACGCCTGAACAGGGGAACTTTGTGGTCTGCCTGGCATGCCATGCCACCTCCTAGAATGTCATGTAATGCCTGATAATGTTCCAAAATTTAAGAGAATTATACATCTCTGTTCCTTAGATATGATCGACTTAGTTTTAAGGAAAGACGCCTGTAACAGGAGAAACTGTTTGTCTGGCTGGCATGTCATGACACCTCCAAGAATGTCATATACCCCTGATACAATGTTCCAAATTTAAGAGGAATACGTCATCCCTGTTCTCGAGAGACATGATCGACTTAGCTTCAAAAGAAAGATCCAGTAGGAGGAGAACTGTTTTGTCCGGCTGGCATAGTATACACCTTCAAGAAGGCTCATATACCCCTGATAGAATGTCTGATTATCAGAAGAGTATACCTTCTAGTTCGAGATATGATGGACTTTAATTTTAAGGAATGACTCCTGCAATCAGGAGAACTTGTGGTCTGCCTACAGCCATGCCCCCCTAGAATGTCATGTGTACGCCTGGATACAATGTTCC